>JALZYL010000024.1:80109-119768 GCA_023619815.1 Aspergillus neotritici | reverse complement strand
GTAATTCTGATGTTGCTGGTAATTATGATGCTGCTGGTAATTCTGATGCTGCTGGTAGCGCTGTTGCTGGGGGTAATGCTGAGGTTGCTGAAAATGCGGATGCTGTTGATAATGCGGCATCTGCAGGTCCTGAAACGGATACATAACTCCCATCTCGTTACCCCCAAAACCACAAGTGGAAAGCATCATTTGTGAGGGAGAAGGCCGACTACTACCAGGACCTGCGTTGTAATCTGGGTATCCCATCATTCCAAACGGCGCAGGGTTACCAAACCCACCACCATGACGAGGCCAGTTCGCACCCGCGTCGATGCCCGCTCCCATAGCATAACGAGGCACATAATCCGAGGAACCCCGACGGGGAGGCATCTGCCTGTCGAACCCACGATTGTGGCCATTCGAATGGGGACGGTGACCCGCGTTACGACCCTGGTTGGAACGTGGCTTCATCTGGGGACGCGGATTGGGACTAGGTCTATTCTTGGGAAGAGGAAGCCCTGGAGGTAGTGGCCAGCCCTGTCTAGCAGGAAGAGCATGCACGGATGATGAGGACGACGAGAGTCTTGACCCTGATCTCGATATAGATTCTGATTTAGAGGGCTCCGTTCTGGGAGGGTCGTCGCCGTGTGGTCCTATCGATTGACCTGGGAGATAGGAAGGGCCATCATCAGGTAGATGCTCGGTGATGGCGGGATTTGAAGCGCGCTTTTTGAGGCTTTCCTACAGTTTTTTTGATAGCGGTTAGTTTGCCGTTCTCTTTCTTTCTGTTTGCTTTCTGTTTTGTCCTCTTGACTGCTTGAGGCACATGTTTGGGGCATTCTCTGCGTTTGGGGCTAGATACCTTGCTCTTTCTCGATTTCTGAAATTTCCCCATTGTAAACAGTATGATTTGTGCTTGCCTAGAATAAAACAGAAGTAGAAAGGAAGGAAGGCAGAAGCAATCAGAGATAGGCAAAGTCCCTGTATAGGGCTGAGAAGAAGATGAATCACTACACCAAGTCTGTTGTGCAAAACACCAGAAATTTCTGCTTGATGAGAGAGACACGCATATAAATAGCTCACAACAAGATAAAAACAAGACTGAAAATTTTCGTGGATCTTTCATGTCAGTGTAAACAACGTCCATCGCTTAGTCGTGCGTCAATGATTCACTAAACCACCATGGCTGATGACTTCCTTGTAAGTGAATCATTCCAAGCGAGTTATATGTGTAAAATATTTGAGAACAGAGAGAAGTCCCAAGAAAGCCACAGAAGATTTCATCTTTAGTATTGTTTGTCAATCAAGATCAAGTGTTTTGTCAGGTATATGAAAGCCCTCTGGGGACTTGATGCAAAAGATTGGCCGTGTCGAAAGGCCTGGCGTAGTATACAGGATAGTATACAGGATACTTATTGAAATAGCATTTCAATTTCATTTTGTTTACATACATCAACTTTTTTTTTTTTGTTTTTAAAGAAATAAGAAGTGCCCCCCCCCCTCCCGCCCCCTCTCCAGGCCCAGGCCCGCTTACTGCTGGTTCAGCTGGACCTGGGCCTGGAGAAGCTGCTCACGAAGAGCAGCACCGGCCTTCTCCTTCTCCTCCTCCTTCTTCTTCGCCTGCCCTTCGGCCTCGGCTGCCGCCCTCTCCGCCGCCCGGTAGTCGCCCAGCTGCTGCTGGAGCGACAAGGCTAACTAGAAACAAACAACTGTCAGCCAATATCCACAAATGTAGAGGTCAGTGTAGTGGAAATCTTACCTGGAGGAATTGCTCCCTCCTGCCCGCCGTCGTCTCGTCGCGGGCGCGAGCGCACACCTTATCGATGCACGCTCGCGCGCCCTCAACCCCTTTGCCGTCGGCCTGGGCGGATCTCACCGAGCGGGGAACGCCCGGAGAGACCGACAACCCAGACCGACGGTACGCCCGAGGGTGCTGCGGACTTCCAGTGGAAGTGATCGCAGACTGCACCCTGCGGACTCGGGGGTCTTGGGTGCCGGTGGGCTGGACGAGAGCGTCCATAGACCGCGCCGACCCACGACCAGACGACGGCGCCGACGGCGGAGTCTGGCGTGCCGAGACCGAAGGGTAGACGTCCTCCTTCTTACCCTTGGTCTTGAAAATGCTGCGGAAGCCACCCAGCACCCGGCTGCCCCGTGAGGGGCTCTTGGCTCGCTCAGGGCCCACCGGCACGATATCATCAAACGTGACTTTGCGTGCTTCAGTGTCGCTGGAGCCGGGGAGGGGGCTGGATGGCTCCGCCAGCTTCGGAAGATCGGTCATCGCACCGAGGGATGACTTGCGTGGAGGGTGGGGGCCGGATCCCGAGCTGCTGATGTGGCGAAAGATGCTCTGTTCTGGGATAGCAGGGATGGGAGCCACAGAGGTAGCCTGTGCAGTGATTGGAGCAGACGTGGCTTCAGTTGGCTTGCGGGTACCAGGTGCACTGCTTTTCGGATCCTTGGTGAGCATTTCGAAAGTGACTTGTGGCCGACTGAAGTTTCGCGGCTTGGGAGTGCTTTCATTGCTGCTCTGTCTGCTCTGTGTCTGTTGGGAGGCTGGTGTGGTACTTTGCGGGTTGGATTGCTGGGCAGCCGCCCCGCTGGACCCAGGCAGATCCACATATCTGATTCTGGCTGGGCTGGACCTCTGAGTGATCGATGAAGGAGAACGGGCTGAACTGTTGGTCATTCTGGCCGCCGAGGAGAGACGCGGACGAGTGCGATACTCACCAGTGAAGATGGTTCTCACCGGCTTAACTTCGTCGTCAGAGCCGAAATCCCAGCTATCAACTGACGATGACGATTCAGATAGCGGATGCACAATCTCCCTGGTTCTTTCCTGGGTGGCTTCAGACTCAGAGACGCTTCTCTTTGTGACAGGGATACGAGATCCAAAGGCGTGAGGTTTGTGAGAGACATTGGTTCCACTGGCAGGACCTTTGGAAGATCCACTCTCAAGTGTGTCGACCATTCCGGTCACACTGGGTCTACGGACGGCAACAGGGATTGAACTGTGGCTGTCTGGAGTAGCTCGAGCACCTCCCAGCGGAGTAGCTACGCGCCATTTGTCAGTTGCCTGAGAGACATCGCCAGTTTTGGTGCTTTCTGTTCCTTAGTTAGCCAAGATCTTCCGAGGGAATAAGGCCTGTGGGCGTTTACCACTATTTTCGTGAGCCATAGCAAGTGGCTGCTCTCTGACCGACGTGGAGGCGTGAGTGAACGACGAAGAAGAGTCCTTCTCATGGCCTGAATGCTCTATAAGACTTTTAGTACACAGAGTTCGTACACACCAGCTTGGCTCCTTGCAGCGAGAACGCGCTGAGGGGCTATAACTTCTGAAAACCGGGACGAAAGAAGAAAGGCTCACCTGAATGAGAGGTTTTGGCATGACGGTCTTCGATCTGGTGGCCTTCAGGACCTTTGGCATCCACAAAAGGATCGGGGGTCGCAGGAGACTGGTTAGAGGACATCTTGTAGTACAACGGGGTAATTGTAATTTGTGATGAGTTGGATGATAAGATATCTAGTTGATTTTCGTCGGAAGTGGGATCATCAGAAGGAAGGTGTTGAGGAAGAGAAGAAGAGTCAGAAGGTGGGAAATAAATCAGAGGAATTCCGTGAGATGAATTGGTGAATGGAACCGCAGAAGAGGATTCGTGGTTCATTTCCTCAGAGGAAATATTTTGGTAGTCACACGAAAACACGCCCACTTCTCGACGTGGCAGTGAACGGACATGACCGGAAGTTTCTTCATTATCAAGATTCACCCAACCAAAGCGGGTCTGAGGGCTTTCTTGCTCGGCGACGATGTGACTGCCTGGTGAGAAGACACTAGTAGATGGGCTTCCAGTGCACGAAGGACCTTCACTACTTTGGAGGAGCGTAACACGGCTCTATATCAAGTAAGTAAAAGCTCAGGACTCAATTTCAGTTAGATTGAACATACACTTGCTGTTGACTGGGGTCTTTTGGCTCTAGACAGACCAAGATAGGATGGAATGCCTTTGACTGCTCGCTGATTTGCCGGAATGTGCTAGATAAATCAGTTTGTTGGTACCCTGCTCTATGTTGACCAAGTCCCCGAGGTCCACGAACCTTGATATGTGAAACCTGTCTAGAGGTCTCTTCTTGACCATCCTTTGCGTGGCCACTAACGCGTTGCAGCATCTGAACCGGTGCAATATTGGCAACCACATGTGTCAATGTCTTCTTAACCTTTGAGCTGGGCTCCTTGATTGAATTGCGTATCCTGTTTCCTATTCCTTCTTGCTTGGCAGCGGTTTCGGAGGTCTCGAATCGGCCTACTCCCGCTGGGATTGGAGGTGCTTCACGTGGTGATTCAAAAGCCCCTGATAGTGTTTCCCAGGAGTGTACTGGTGCTGTCTGAGGAGACCCATGCTGACGATTCTCTTCAGACCTATGGATATGAAGAAGCCCATGTTCTGGGAGCGGCCAGCCTCGTTGCACGGGTCTCGAAGATCCAACAGCTCTGGGGATCCTGGAGGGCTTGGTCGAAGGGGCACGGTGGCTTGCAGGTGCTGTCTTCTGTGGCACTTGTTCCACTGTATTTCTCTGCGAGGATGTAATACCTGATCTGAGAAAGATCTCCAAGGCACGCACACTTTCGGCACAGTCCATCCTGTGAATGGTAGCTACGGATCTTGAGGGTCAGTGTTTTCTCTGGAAAAGCTGACAAGAAACCTGCTATCCCATAAAACCAGAGAGCATACCGGCAAGGTTCTTCGAGGAGAGACAAAATCAACAAGCTTGAGAGAAAACAATAGTGTCTTTTAGAGACACAAAGCTTTTTGAGTTGTTAAACGTGTGAAAACTGGCACGCGTGTGTACAGTATCCTCCTAAAAGAACTGATACAGGCAGATGGGCAGAGATGGATGAAGACAGACAAGACTTCAAGAATATTCAAACGAAAGGAAGAAAAGACTGATTGAATTTCTGTGTGGGAAGACAGACTGCTGCTTGTCACTCATTCTCTGGAGACAGAGATTCATCTAAGCGAGCGATCCCATATTGGGAAATTTGAAGCAGCTGAAATAGCGCACGTGCCCTATGCGCTGATTTCTGAAGACGGTGATAAGAATATTATCCAGTATTAGGGTGCAACACTCAAAGAAACCGGGCGTGTAGGTTGATGGGCATTGTTCACACTAATTAATACCCATGATAAAGGGCGAGAAGCTCTAAATGTTTCTTCCTAGCATGATACTATTTAAACCTCAACAAAATTACACATTCCCGGTGTACACCTGTGGTTTTGGAAGATATGAATAGAATTGTACATATTGTTTATGGTTGGAACTGTATGCAATATCTGGATGATCACTTGCGTTTTTGAGGAGAGCCGCCCTCGAAACTGGAGTGTCCGCGCTTTCTTTTCCCTGCCGGCTGAATGGCTTCTCTAGATCCATCGGTCGACCACTCGCTGATCTCCCATTCAATAGAGGTAGACTGGTCATCGCTAACACCGACCCCGCGCCTAGATTTCATCAACCGGCCAAGTCGACTTCCCTCAATCATCTCCTCAAACCAGGGAATCCCACCTGCCGTTCCCTGTCGGAAACTGCGCGTAAGACCTTGTTCATTCCCAGCAGAGGGAGAGGTGGCTCTGGCAGTAGTGGGACGAGACGAGATCACCTCAACGTTACCGGATTCTTCTTCGTCTTCATCCGATGTCTCGGGGAGCAGATCAAGATCCTCTAACGTCCGCTGGTCCTTCCCAGACAGACTGCCCAGTGTCACCGACATGAAGTCTGCATCCTCCCGGGGGTCCTCGCTCCAGTGTGAAAGTGGGCTACCGCAGAACCCACAAAAGACACGCTGAGTGTGTGGCGCATTGTTGGGGGAGTAGATACGCCGGATGCTGCTATGTGTTTCGTCGGGAAAGAAT
Organism: Aspergillus neotritici; assembly: GCA_023619815.1. Taxonomy (NCBI): domain Eukaryota; kingdom Fungi; phylum Ascomycota; class Eurotiomycetes; order Eurotiales; family Aspergillaceae; genus Aspergillus; species Aspergillus neotritici. Next base: position 113,883 of record JALZYL010000024.1, on the reverse strand, counting down.
GATTCCGTATGCGATTGGTACCAGCTCAAGGGAACTCGCAGCCATGCGGTCAGAGGACTACCATGGAATCTCCCTAGCCAAAGCGAAAGATATAAGGTTAGTTGGGACTGTCTACTTGAGTATGAAGTTCTCATCTGGCACATAGAAACCAAAACCAATACGTACGGTTGTCCCCGCTGCTGTCGAAGTATATCTGGGCGTGGTCGGTCACATCTTCAGGAATGTGGATCGTATATTGGTTGCGGCCGCAGAAGCAAGAACCATGCAAAGGGTCAAGAGCGTCCATCTTGGGGGGTAATTCGAGTCTCTTAGTGTCTCAAAAGCAGCGTTGTCGATCGCAACGGTGTGGTCTTGGGTCTAGGTTGTATTAGTAGTATGAGGTCAAAGATCGCTCCGATCCGTCAATTCCATTGACAGTTGGCTCCTCAAGCGCCAAAGCCAGAAAATGTAGTATATAAAGGGAGGTGCAGTACCCAAACTGTAGTCACTGAATCAATCCCACTGTCAATTGCTGGGAAAAGACAGAAGCAGAAGGGAGAAATGGTTATCACGTATAGAGTTGCAGCAGATCGATGACGTCGGTCAATCACAGCACCCGGGAACCCGCACCGCATAACCGACAGCATAAGTTGCTTAGTAACTATACATAGCACATTTGTTGACTTCAATCACCCGCTGTTCGTTCACTTCACAGTGTTCACTTCACTCTCTATGCTTCATCCATGGTTGCCAACAATTGAGATTGAATTTGTGGAGAAGAGCTATGCTGCTCTGCCTGCTCTAGCCTATACTTCACTATTCCACCCTTATCCCTGCTAGTGAAGCCGAAAGACCCCCATTTCCGGTCTTCCCAGCCAATCGGGGTGTCATGAAGCCGTCAAAGAATCTCGACATCTCAGCATAGTCATCCGCCTCTCCGACCCAACTCACATACTGATCCGGTCGAATAATCACGCTGGCTCCGTGGTCTGGGTCTATACCATAATTGACATAAATCTGGCCGTGTCCCTCGTGGTAGGACTGGTCATCAACAAACACCTTCCAATAATCCCAACCCGATTCTTTGTCGTAAGGGTGAAATGCCTCCGGGAGATCGAGGAGCTCGACTGCTGTTCGTGGACCGGCATGGACAGTCAGAACTTCGATCAGACTGTCAATCGGCTGCTCTGTTGGTGTATATCGACGAATGAACGAGTCGGGATCAGCTAGTTTCGCGCCGAGGTTTTGCATACGCTCCATATTGCTGGGAATGGTGAGTCGACCAGGAAAGACAATCACTCGCCAGCGTCCATTGCTCTTCAACAGTTCTTGGAGGTGCCATGGCCGGGCATCCGACTGATTGAGCACCTTAAAACTAGGAATACGCTTGCCAATGTCGATCCCTCTGGCCAGCTGTGGCTTGCTTTTTGCGCCCGTCCTGTCGCCTTTTCCCGATGCTTCGCCCTCTTTCGCAACGATGACACTGGCACTGTAGTTAACCGCTGCAATAGTCAGTGTACGATCGTAGTTGGGATAGAAATGAGTCTTACCAGTCCCGCTTGCAAATTCGTTCCCTTTCTCAAACGCACGCTTAAACTCTTCCATACTCACACCCTCTTCATCCATGACGTCCTTGGCTGGACGGCCAGAGAATAATCTCGAAAAGCGATGGTCAAACGCAATAAGATCTTGTGCTACCTGTCTTCGCTCGGATTCATATGTCTTGAGGATCGACCCGCTGCTGTACCCTTTCACCACATGCGCGATCTTCCAACCAAGGTTATAAGCTAGTTTTAGCATTAGCAAATGATCGTGTGAACATTTGCAGCAGACTTACTATCTTGCATGCTTACGTTCATCCCCTGTCCTGCTTTAGGCGAATGGGTATGAACCGCGTCTCCTGCCAGGAAAACTCGCTCTTGCAGCGAGAATGCATCTCCCACTCGTTGGCCGATTTGATATGCAGTCCACCAGTCGCAGTACGAATAGTCCAGCTTATAAGGATGCAAAATACGCTGCGCGGATTGCAAAATAACTTCAGGGGTGATGTGCGACCGATCCACCTTGGCTCCGTCTCTGACATCGGTTGACTGTAGCTGGATGTAGAGTCGCACGAGCTTGTTTTCGCGCGGAATGATCATGACGCTACCAGAATTGGCAGAGTGGATGGCACACCGCTGCCGAACATCCGGGAAGTCGGTGATTGGGATGATGTCCAGGACGCCCCAGATGTAGTCAGTGGAGTCCCCCTCTAGCTTGAAGCCGAGCTGGCGTCGCACCCACGAGTGCGCTCCATCGCATCCCACCATAAACTTGGCCTTGACCGTCTCCACCGGACGGGAATGGTCGCTATTCTTTGCGGTGCGAATTAGATCGTCGGTGTCGTCTGCAGCCAGATTACTTCGGAATAGCCCGTCGCTGGTTGATCGTCTGCCATCTTCGGTCTTCTGATGCTGCAGCCGCTGCTGAGGTGTAGCTTCCTCGTCAGACAGGGTACGCAGCGTGACAGCGATGGGGTAATCCTCAAAGTCAGCCGCTTTGGCTTGGTCGAATTCGAAGGAAGTGGGTAGCACACCCCTTTCGACAACAATGTCGCTGTGCTCTTTGATAGAATCGAGGAAGAACCTCTCAATGCGGCCCTGATGCAAGACTACCTGTTGGAAGTGACTGATTCCTGGGATAGTATCGGGAATACGATCCGACCGCCGAATCGTACCGGTTTCATCAGGGTTCCAGAGGCAAATTTCGAGCATATGATTTGACTCGCGCCAGACCCGGTGGGCAAAATCGAAAGAATCCAGTATCTCTAGGGTGCGACATTGCAGCCCATCGGCTTGACCACTGAATACCTGATCCGGTCAGAATGCGATTAAGCAAGCACCATGCAAGATTGGAATGTCCCACCTTGGTACCACGCTTGTCCACGATGCGAGTCTTGATGTTGCAGCGACTTAGCCAATTTGCCAGCATGAGGCCCGCTGGGCCGGCTCCGATGATGAGAACATCGGTGTAGCTTTCTTTTGTTGATTCGGGAACTGTCATGATGTTCACTTGTGCGCAATGATATGTACCAGTGAAAAATGCGAGGGAGGATGAGAAAGATCTCCGACAACTTCTACCCAAAGGCCTCTACCGTGTTTAAATAACACAGGCTTGGGCATACCCTGGCCAATAGTCCAATTTCCGATATAGGTGGGGAACCCGTAACATATCTCCAAGAGACCCCTCCCTAAGAGACCCCTCCCCAAGAGAACCCCGCAGATTCATGAAAAGGATACTGCAATAAGGTCACCCAACATCGATCTGTTGATGGACGTTCGAATAGGTGGACCGTATCGAACCCGACGTTCAGACCAAAGATTCCCACCCCCGGATATCAGAATCAGTGTTACCTATCCTTCAGTATTCCTACCGCTACGTTTGAAATCCAGTTATTTAGCTCCCCCAAAGAAAGTTCGGGATATGAATCCGTCGGACTTGGCTAGTGTCCACTGCTGCAACCACTCTGAAGAGTTGATGCCCCTCATGGCCCAATGGGACCCATTTCAGTCATGCGGGGCTAAAGAAGCCATGGCATGGTCGAGCTGGGCATTGTCACAGACGGATCGGATTTACCTGGTGTCCTTATTTGATACGCTATTCACCTAACTCCAGCCGAAGTTGTTAGATCTTCGGTCCTGATCCGCGTGAGCTATTTGGTGTGTGTATCGGAAGGCACATAGTGTGCCCGGATTTCCCTCCTTTGCCATTGTATCATGCCCAGTCAATGGCTGTGAGAGAAAACACCGCACGTGTTGGGTAGTCTACAGAAACCCCAACACTGGTGAAAATACAATGTTCATCCAGTGTTTTGCTCAGCTCAACAAACTAGCGATAGGGTTTCTCCTCGCTCCTGCGTCCGACAAAACGCCGCTTGGTTAAGGAAGGATGCCCTCGAACCTTGTTTATGCAGAGGCTTTTCGTATAGCACATACACAATGTGTCTTATTGGCGTTGGGACTTATTGGGAATACTGGAAATCTGCAAAAGAACAATGCACCGTCAATCAGATCTGCACCCAGCAGTGGCCCTTGACTCTGTCGCCGTAGAAGAGCGTGTGAGAATCCCAGATGATGCAAGGAGGCATACTGCAAGCGCAGAGCTGGACGGAGATAACCAAAAGACGATAGACATTCTCCTCGACGTATGGGACCACGTCAGCAAGCGTCATCGCAAATATCCCACCCAGTTCTAGGCGGGTTCCAGCGGATTGCATCCCGTCTACTAAGGCCCCGGCGCAGGCGGATGAAATGGGGCTATATCGGGCTATTCCGTCTCGAAGAACCTCCCGTACTGCTAGACCTCAACGCTAGTTGGACATCAGATGTCGACTCCGCTCGGTTAGCTAGCTTTCAGGAAATGCTCAGCCGCGTTTTAGACCGAGCTTCTCGATTCTAGTTTACTGAACGGGGCCAACGCACAGCCCGTGGATGCGTGGGATATCGTGGAATCGAATCCACCGCACCGAGTCGCGCCGTTCAGGCTAGAAGAGATTTAAGCGCTACGAGAGTCCATCTTTGCTCGATATGGCAGGATGAGGCTGAATGAGTGTCAAGTGGGCCGTACCCCGCTGGCAGAGCCGTTGAACAGTTGGTTTCATTGACGAGTAGTGGAAGTGATAGTCAGGCAAGTGGGACTTCATCATGCAGATAACCATGCAGGAGAAATATGGAGCATTCCACTCTCGCTGTCTACCTGCCTGCCTAGCATTGACAGCGAGCCCGATTTGCGTAAAGGACATGGACTTGGCTGCTTTAGAAGGAGGGGAAATGGACTGAACAAGAGACAAGACGACACTTCATTACTCTTCCGGGACAAGGCTGCGTGTAGTGGTCACGGAGATGCGACACAACCATGCAGAAGCCATGCAGGGGGATCTTGGCAGCGAATAAGGCCGCCGACATACTGTTTATCATGGCTGAAATGATCACCCATAGGCTAAAACCATGAAGGATTATCAGTGAACCGTTTAAGCTAGTGGTGACAGCCTGCATCGGCACCATCCACCATCCACTAAGCACGCAACAGTCAAGACAAACCTTGGAGGCTAGTCCACTCTGGGACTGACAGCCCACGAGATTAGTACTTTCTACAATGGATGCTATATTGCGACCTTACGATACGGTTCTAGTCCATTTGTGCTGGGCTTTCTTTCGAAGCGGGGTGTGCTTGGCCATGGCCTTGTGCCTCGCGCGATTTATATTGAGGGCAATGTCTCGGAGGCCCTGGCCATGTCAGCCTGAAAACACATACGCTTTGTCTGCTCGTCCATACCTGACTGAACCCCTTGCCATATCTTTCTTGTCCTTCACATTATGGGTTCCCTCCCCACCGAAGATGTCCTGGACGCGCTCATCGTGGGAGCCGGCTTTGCAGGCGTCTACCAACTCAAGCGCCTGCGCGAAGAGGGCTACAAAGTGAAGCTGGTAGACAGCGCCTCAGACTACGGCGGCGTATGGTACTGGAACCGATACCCCGGGGCACGGGTCGACAGCACCGTCCCACATTACGAGTTCTCCGACCCAAACCTGTGGAAAGAGTGGACGTGGACGCAGCGCTTTCCCGGGAGTGCCGAGATCCGCTCGTACTTCGCATTCGTGGCGCAGAAGTGGGACCTAAGGCGAGACACCGAGTTCAACACACACATCTCCAGCGCCAAATGGCACGAGCCGAGCCTCACCTGGGTCATCAAGAGCGGATGCGGTAAGGAGTACCGCTCCCGGCTTTTCCTCCTCAACACGGGCTTCGCAGCCAGACGACACATCCCGGACTGGAAAGGCATCGACACCTTCCAAGGCACATTCATCCACCCGTCCTACTGGCCCAAGGAAGAGCCCGACCTCCGCGGCAAGAAAGTGGCCGTCATCGGCACGGGCGCCACAGGCGTGCAGCTCGCGCAGGAACTCAGCCAGGTCGCAGGGGAATTCGTGCTCTTCCAGCGGACGCCAAACACAGCACTGCCCATGAAACAGATCAACTTCCAAGACAGCGAGCACGAGCGGATCCCCAAAGAACACTACCCGGCGCTCTACGCCAGCCGCAAGACCAGCTTCGGCGGCTTCGACTTCAACTTCCTCCCGCGGAACACCTTCTCCGACACGCCGTCGCAGCGACAAGAAGTGTACGAAACGCTCTGGCAACACGGCGACTTCCAATTCCACCTCGCCAACTACCAAGACCTGATGTTCTCAGCGGACGCCAACCGCGAAGCGTACGGCTTCTGGCGGGAGAAGGTCCGCGCGCGCATCCACGATCCAGCCCTGCACGAGGTTCTCGCGCCCCAGAAACCCATCTAGAGCTTTGGGTGCAAGCGCATCCCGCTCGAGCTCAACTACTTCGACATCTTCAACCAGCCTAACGTGTCCCTCGTCGACGTCACCGCCACCCCCATCGAGCGGCTCACCCCGCGCGGCATCCAGACCACGCAGAAGGAGTGGGAATTCGACTACATCGTGTGCGCAACGGGGTACGACTCCTTCACGGGCGGGCTGAAGCAGATCGATATCGAGGGCGTCGCCGGCGCGGGCCACACCCTCGCTGGGAAGTGGAAGGCCGGCACTAAGACCTACCTCGGGATGGCGGTCGCTGGGTTCCCGAATATGTTCTTCACGTATGGGCCGCAGGCGCCGACGGCGCTGTGCAATGGGCCGACGTGCGCGGAGGGCCAGGGCGAGTTCCTCGTTGGCTTGGTGAATTATTTGGCGAGGGAGGGGCGCGGGCGGATTGAGGCTCGCGAGGAGGATGAGACGAGGTGGGGGGATGATGTGAGGAAGTTTGCGTATTCGTCGCTGTTGCCGGGGACGAAGTCGGTGAGTTCTCTCTCTCTCTCTCTTTTTCAGGATCTTGCTCTTTCTTGCGCTTTGGTTAAATAGACATGCTAATGAATCTGCGATGCAGTGGTACATGGGAGACAACATCCCCGGGAAACCGCGCGAGCCACTCATCTACCTGGGGGGCGTACCGAACTATTACAACTCGTTGAAGGAGTGTGCTGAGCAGGGGTACTCCGGGTTTCAGATATCGTAGATTCCATTCCGTCTTTCCTACATTGCGTCCATGATTGGTTGTTATGATGTTAGTATGGGTTGTCACTTGCTATCACTATATCAGATCGGTTACTATTGTTGAGTGGTGCCCCAGTACTCCGTACGGAGTCGGTGGATATGAATGAATGGATATATCATGATCATGCTGATGAGATTTGCCATACGTTCGGTACATATCATAATGCGAACTGAATAGAAGAAATCATATCGATCGACGTTGATCGTGGCATCCAGATACCTGGTATGTAGGTGGTAGATATAGTAGTAATTGGTACAGACAAGTACATCAATGCGCCCAACGCCAGTTATTCCAGAAACACCATGGTAGACAGGGCATGTTGACCGTGAGGAGGCAGTAAACAGACTCGACTCACATGTCCAGCGACTCCATCCCTCTTCGATCATGGAGAAGTCAGTCAGGCTTGGCGCCTCTCTAAGTCATCGCCCCATGTGATAATAATAAACCGATCCAATCCCATCCCAGCACATCCAGTCGAACTCCGCAGGAGAGAGAGAGAGAGATAATAAGCACAAGACAAGACTAGGACGAAAAAGAAGAGACGGTAGAGGACGAATACTGAGGTCGTGCGAAGAAGATGGATCGGACCTCGGTTGGTTGGGGCGAATGAATGCGCAAATGCCGCGGTGGGCCCATCATCTCCATCTCCATCTTTCTCCATGAACCCACGGGGAAAACACACCACGGGGAAGAACAGAACCCAATACAGAACGTCCCCTCGGTATACATATACCATACATAACCCATCACATCGTCAATCATAGTAGTAGTAATTCGAGTAGACCCGACAAGTAATTTCACGCCACGTATAACTCACACCCTTCCCTGACAAAAGAGAGCGAAAGGCAGAGAGCCGAAGGGAGAGAGAAAGGCAGATCACGACAAGCGAAACCCATCCTCGACTCTCCCCCCACGGCCTTCAATCTCCGCAATCAGCTCCTGCCGCTCCTGCATCTGCATCTGCATGAAATCGACCGTCTTCTTGAGCACGATGCTCTCGCTGCGACCCTGGCCTTCCAGGCCCGGGACCAGCTCTGTCAGACGGTCGAAGCCCTCGCGGATGGCAGCGCGACGCTTCTGCTCCGACGCGATGTGGTTGTTCTTCTTCTCCTGCTCCGTGAGCCGCGGTTTGTCTTTCTCCTGCTGGGCGGCGGCGGCTGCTGCGACGGCGGCTGCTCCGGCAGAGGACGGGGCACCCTGCTTGGTGGACGAGGCTGTTGGGGTTGTGGAGGAGGATGGGGAGCGAGCGCTGCCGGGGAAGGGGGAGTCGGAGGGATCGGAGGAGCTGGAGGCGAGGGAGGCGATGGAGGGGGGTTGGGCGGATGGCATGGTGCTATCTGGATATGATACTGGGAATGGACGAAATTGTCGATGGAGGACTTGTTGGAGGACTTGCTGAAGAGAGTCAGACTGTTTATGAGCAAAAGGTGTGTCGAGAATCCGTGGGAATCGAGGGATTGCACGAGATGCGGCGGGGAGCGATTTTCATGTGACGGACGGGGAGGGTCTCGTATGGGGAGTCCGTCAGACGGAGAGGCGGGTTAATATTGCAGGGGGGGGGTGGTACGAAAGGAATGGAAAGAGTGGGAACTCAAATGTCGTTAGTTAAATGTCAAGGAGAGAAGAGAAGAGAAGAAGAGCCAGCTTTGGGGAAGATCGAAGAGAAAGGAGACAGAACCATCATCGGCAGTTGATGGATTTCCTGATTACTGATTTAGCGTGCGGAGAACCATTTGGGACCGCCAACTGGTGTCTCGTATTCCGCACGGTACTATGAGTCAACCAACAACATTGATATCTAGACTCAAATGAGGCAGACCACAACAGATATTCAATCTTTCAATATCAACAATATCACTAATATCAAGAATATCAAGTTACTCAGGATAGTGAAGATCGAGTCGAGATAAAGCTTATCAAACTGCCTCCCCTGACCGCTTTCACTCGATTCTCCAACTCCACCTCATCCACTCCACCACCACCACACCAACCCACAAAAGAGGCGACATAAAGGAGAAGGAAAGAGAACGAACAAAGAAAGAAGAACAAAATGGCCGACTCCAAAACCCACCTCCTCTCCCCAGACTCCCCCGCCGCCGACGAACCCCAACAACAACAACAGCGCCCACCCCTCCCACGCCCCCCACCCCTCGCCCTCCCCTTCCTCACCACCCTCCGCGAAAAGCGCACCATCCTCGCCTCGCAGTCCCCCCGCCGCCGCCAAATCCTCTCGCTACTCGGCCTGCCCAATCTCGAAATCATCCCCTCGCAAGCAGCAGAAGACCTGCCCAAGACCCTCGAACCCTACGAGTACGTGGTCGCGACGGCGTCCAAAAAGGCGCAGGCCGTCTACGAGCAGGAGGTGCAGCGCGCCGACACAGAAGCCGACGAGCCGGCGCTGATCCTCGCGGCGGATACGGTCGTCGTGGACGCCACGACGGCGACGATCCTGGAGAAGCCGCGCAGCGAGGCGGAGCACATCGCGATGTTGAAGGCGCTCCGCGACGCGGGAGACTCCCACCGCGTGTATACGGGGATGGCGGCTATGGCGCCGTTGGCGAGTGCGCGGCAGCCCGGGTATGTGCTTGAGACGGCTATGGAGGAGACGAGGGTGCGGTTTGATCCTGAGGTGTCGGATGAGATGATTTTGGCGTATGTGCGGACGAGGGAGGGGGCCGATAAGGCGGGGGGGTATGGGTTGCAGGGGTTGGGGAGTGTGCTTGTGGAGAGGATTGAGGGGAGCTGGGATAATGTTGTGGGGTTGCCTTTGAGGGCGGCTGTTAAGTTGATGGAGAGGGTGTTGGTTCGGGCGGATGATGATGATCGGTTGGAGCAGGAGGGGTTGGCGGGGGATAGTGAGGAGGAGGAGGAAGAGGAGTGACCTCTGTTTATTTGGAAAGTTGAAATAGTATACGAGTACCATAGACATGTATGTATGATTCCTGCATGCATACATACATGCAACATACATACACACATACACATACACATACAAGTGACGATAGAGAAGAACAGTTCTTCACTGACCTAAAAGCATATACATATAGACAGAAGAAATCTCAAAGAGAGAATCGACAGAACAACACCAGAAACAGGGTAAAAGGAAAAGAAAAATAAGAAGATTTTATGCCGTCCACACCCGCCGGATCGCCTCCGTCAAGCCCACATCGTTCGTCTCAAACTCATACAGTCCAACAGCCGTGCCGAGGGTGAAGGCGCGCAGGAGCCAGTTGCAAGCGGTGTGCGTCTTGGGCACGCGACGGGTGGGGAAGTAGTCGATGATGGAGGCCTGGAAGCCGATGTGCGAGTGCAGGATCAGACCGGAGCAGAGGACGGCGTCCATGACGGGGTTGAGCGAGCCGGCGGCGAAGGGGGCGACGCACAGGGGGACGAGGCCGAGGGCGACCAGACTGAGGTAGTTAGTATTATTCTTCTTCTCCTTCTTGTTCTCTACTGTCCGTCATCACGCGACAGGGGGTACAACACATACCGCTCAAAGGTCCAGTGGTAGCTGCCTTCGGAGGGGTGCGTCTCGGGGATAGGAGCGGGGTCGTTCACTGCGATTGATGAGTATTAGATTCATTAATTGATCGAGACCGTCTCTCTCTGCGTTTCCCTTCTCTTCCGTCTCTTCCTTCGCAATCCTGCAGTCCCGGACGACGATTGTGTACATACCAGTTCCCTGAATCGACTCTACTCGCCATTAGCACACACTCTCAACCGAAACACTAACTCCACATCCAGCGGAAAGAAAGGTACTCACGAGGCAACGGGGGCAGAATCTGCTTCTTCGCAGAAGCGTGGAATCCAACCATCTGCGACATGCCGGCCGGGCGGATGGCCAGCGGGCGGGCGGCGGACAGCCGCAGCAGGGGGGACTGGCGGGCGAGGGAGGCCATTTCGAACGTCAATGGATCAAGGAAAGGATAGTCAAAAGAAAGAGAGGGGAGGGAACACGCCGCGGTCGTCCTACGCACAGGGAACGATCCAAGATGGAGAGAGGAGTGAAGTCGAGATGGAACCTCGGGAGTCCGACTCGGGAGTCAGCACATTCTCGTGGCGCTGATTGGTGGAGGGGCAACAGTACAGCCGAAAATGGCCGAGATGAGTCAGCATGCATAACGTCTTCTTCTTTTTACGGGCATAACATTATGACATTATCTACACCTCATTATCTACATTTTACGCATATTATATCATTCACATTCAACAGTTCAATCAATTATAGCATAACTTCTTAATCAATTATCAATCCATATCACCCCAAACAGAGAGAATTAAAAATTAAAACTTCAGCACAGCCTTGCCCAAATTCTTGCCATAGAAAATGCCCACCAACCCCTCCGCAGCATTCTCAATGCCCTCCGTCTCATGGATAAGGGTCTTAAACGAGCCCTCCTTAATCCACTGCTGGACATTCTTCTGATGATCCACCGCATACTTGGGCCCCATGCCCTCATCGCTAACAATAAAGCCCCGCATCGTCAACCGCTTGGTAAGCACATTCGCAATATTGGTAATGGGGAAAGGCGCCGCATTATACTGCGAGATAAGGCCGCAAACAACCACACGGCCAAAGTCCTTCAGCGCATCCAGCGCAGCCTCCATGTGCTCACCACCCACATTCTCATAGTAGATGTCAATCCCGCCGGGGGCCAGCCTCGCCAGCGCATCAGCCGGCTTCTCGGTCTTGTAGTTGAACCCGCCGTCGAAGCCCAGCTCCTTCGTGATATACTCGAGCTTCTCATCGGAGCCGACACTGCCGATCACAGTGAGACCCTCGTGCTTGGCCAGCTGGCCGACGAGCTGGCCGACGGCGCCGCTGGCAGCCGAGACGAACAGCGTCTCGCCCTTCTTGGGCTTGCCGATCTCGTACAGCGACGAGTAGGCCGTCAGGCCGGGCATGCCGAGGGCGCCGAGGAAGACGCGCACGTCCTCGATGCCGAGCGGGTTGTCGAGCGGGCGGATGCGCGCGATCTCCTCGCCGGACAGCGCGATGTACTGCTGGATGGGGACGAAGCCCAGCACCAGGTCGCCTTCTTTGTAGGAGGGGTTGGCGCTGCGGAGGACTTTCAGGACGGAGGAGCTCTCGATGGGCGCGTTGAGGTTGAAGGCCGGTGCGTAGGACTTGATGTGCGCGGGGCGCATGCGGCCGCGCATGTAGGGGTCGAAACTCGTGTAGAGGGATTGCAGCACGACGCCGTTGGCGGGCGCGGGGGTGTTGGCGTCATAGCTGGCGGGCTCGAGGACGAGGTGCTCCCCTGGGATGGGGTAGGCCTCGGGGACCTTTTTGAAGACGAGGGCTTGGTTGGACATTTTGGTTTCTTTCTTTCTTTCTTGGGAGATTGAGTTGAATTGGAGGATTAGGGGGCGAGGGTGAGGGCGAGGGAGATAGGTATTTATGTACTTACTAGGTCAGTGGAGAGAAGGATGATGCAAGCGGGGCGACATCACCAGCAGATTACCAAGCATGGTGCAATGCAAAGCGCCGTCCTACATCTCTAAGCCCGTCCCAGACAAGAGAGTGGAGACTCTTGCCCAAAGAGTCCATCGCCATCCGTGACGAACGGGACCGATGCACTTTCTAGGCAAGAGAACCGTGCCGAGGATGAGGGGCACCGGGTAGATTTTTAATCGCGGAGGGATTGCTCTGTTGAGATGGTTGGGATTCGACAGGTTTTTACCAAGGTTATAACTAAGTTATTAAGGAATCTGCTGATAAATGTATGGTGTCATTGATGATCGATAATCTGGGGTTGAGGATGGTCTGTGTGGCTGCATATGCTATTTACATCTCGTATTTAATAGTATGTTTTATTATCTGATTTATATAATCCATTTATATTTATAATCCATATATCTATACCGTCATAGAATATGCCACCACAATCATGAAGCAAGTTCATTCAATGCTACATCAGGATATAAAAACAATAGCCAAACCTGCTTGGTAACAAACCCAGATCTACCTCTTAACTCTATAAACCAGGGTCCACATCTAGAGCAACCCAAGCCAAAGGAAACAACATGAAATGCGAAAATCAAGGGAAAAAAGGTCAGAAAAGAAAAGAAGGAGATTTACCTGTCTACCGGCAAATCATATCGTCCCGGGCAGGACCCGTACCGATCCACTTGACCGGCACACCACCCAGGCCCTTCTCGATAAAGGCAATGTACTCGCGGGCCTTCTCGGGCAGATCCTCGTACCGCTTCACACCCATAGTGTTGCACTTCCACCCGGGCAGCGTGACGTACTCGACCTCGACCTTGTCGAGGACGTCCGCGTCCGCGGGGATGGTGTTGACGGTGCGGGTGCCGTCCGGCAGGATGTAAGCGACGCCGACCTTGATCTCGTCAAAGTCGTCCAGCACGTCCAGCTTGGTCAGATTCAGCGCCGTGTAGTGGTTGATGGCCTGCGAGTAGCGGCACAGCACCAGGTCGAACCAGCCGCAGCGGCGCTTGCGCCCCGTCGTGACGCCGAATTCGCGCCCCACCGACTGCAGCTTCTCGCCGTCGGCGTTGAGCTGTTCGCTGGGGAAGGGGCCGGATCCGACCCGCGTCGTGTACGCCTTGACCACGCCGATGATGGACGAGATGCTGGTGGGGTTCAGGGACAGGGCCTGCACGGCGCCGCCCAGACCGGTCGACGACGACGTCACGAAGGGGTAGGTGCCGTGGTCCAGGTCGAGCATGAGCGCGTTGGCGCCTTCGACCAGGGTGTTGGGCGAGTCTTTGTATTCCTGGAGGAAGGCGAGTTGGTCGACGATGTGGGGGGCCAGACGGGCACGGAAGTCCTGCAAATATTAACATCTAGCCCATAACCGACGTCAAGAAAGAGGGGGTTAGGGGGTTACCTTGAACAACGCAAGTTCATCCTCCACATTGTACTCCAGATCGCCAAAGCGCGCCCGGTACCCAGCATCCAGGTTGCGCAGCTTGCGCTCAAAGACCGCCTCATCCAAGATCTCGCCGACACGCACGCCACGACGGGCAGCCTTGTCGCTGTAGCAGGGACCGATGCCCTTACCCGTGGTACCGACCTTGCGGCCACCGAGACGGGCCTCCTCCAGGCCGTCGACCACAGAGTGCAGGTTGAAGCAGACGTGGGCGCGATCGGAGATGAAAACGCGCTTGGCGGCGCCCTCGAGGCCCTTCTCCTCCAAGGAAGCCAGCTCCTTGAAGAAGCTGGGGACGTGGACGACGGTACCGGCGCCGATGAGGTTCACGCAGGACGGGGAGACGAGACCGGACGGGAGGATGTGGAAGTCGTAGGTCTTGTTGCCGTGGACGATGGTGTGGCCGGCATCTATAGACGGTCAGATTGAGTCATCGCGCCCAGACCGGTTGGACAGGGGGGAAGTAAATAAAACATACTGTGACCGCCAGCAGCACGGGCACACAGCGTCGCCTCCTGCGACAGCATATCGGTGATCTTTCCCTTCCCTAAATCCCAACCGTCAGTATCATGACACCCGCGGGGATCAGATCAATCCATCAATCCGCGTCACCCACCTTCATCACCCCACTGACTACCCAGAACAATTGTGATACCCATGATGATCAAAGATCCGCGACGACGGCAGTGAAATCAATACCACAGGCGAATATCAAATGCGATCCAATTCAATTCGCGTTCGCAATGGTTGTCTCGTCGGAGCGAAATCGGATGGCGGGGATGCGTCAGACGGATAAATAACCGACTCGAAAAGACTGGCAAAGATAAATAAAAAATAAAAAAAGAAAGAAAAGGTCAGACCAATTCCTTCTATAATCCAATGCAATAGTAATGATAAGAAGTAAAGTAAAGTATGGAGCAGAAGCGAACAAATCGCGACCGTCAAAGATCCAAAAGCCGAAAACAGGAACGAAGGAGGGGGAGAGGGGGGAAATCGGCGGCGAGATTATATACTCCCTTCTGCGTTCTAACTTTTCTGCCAAGGGTTCAATTCCATCCGTGACTCAAACCGATCGGCCGGTATTGCCCGTATTTTTCCTCTCCCTCTCCGGTGGTCATCCCTGTAAATTACCGTCAGCGGACGATGGTTCTGTCGTCGCCACATCGGGCAGGTGGCGGCCTCAGGCGGGGGTTGGCTCGGCGGTCGGACGTGAGGGCTTGGGGCTCAGGGTTAGGGCCTGGGGGGTCACCATAGATCCATACATGATCAGGTAGATGAAGATATGAACACTCATATTGATCGGATAGGATATCACTTCGTATATTACAATAAACGAGATAAATAAAACCCGCGACGCCTTCCCATGCAGTCCATGCAGTCCATGAGTCCATGAGTCCATGAGTCCATGAGTCCATGCGGCCATGCGGCCATCGCTCCATGCTATCACACCAGCTTCCCCCCGTTCCGGATCCATTCCCGCATCTCCCCCAGCTGGAGGATACAATCCCGGTGCATCTCGCGGGCCACCTCCCAATGCTTCTGCACCTTGGCGTCCTCCTCGATCGCCCGGAGATAGGCACTGTAGCCCCCCTTGCCCGTCCCCGCGATCATCTCGTCCGCCGCATCATCCTCCGCCGCCCCATCCCCCTCGTCATCCGGACCCGCCCCTTCCGTCTCGTCCGCGTCCTCGGCACCGGTAGGCCGTAGACGCGTCGTGTCCCCCACGGCGCTGATCCAGTTCGGGCTCATCCCCGTCTCGATGGCCTCCTGGCGCGCGTTGAAGTGGCCCAGGATCCGCCGCTGGAATCGGTTCCACTCGCGCATGTACGCGTGCATCTCGCCCACGTAGCGGTCCCACGCGATCCGCGGCAGGCCCTGCTGCTGCGGGTCCAGTCCGAGGGGTATCTTGGCCGGTAGCTGGGGCCGTTTCGGCGGGTTCGGGCAGATGAGGTTCCGCGGGCGCACGTCGCGCGCCGTTGTCTTGGGCACCTTGGCGCGGGACTCGAAGGGGAGCGTGGCGAAGATGTCTTGTAGGTCATCGATACCGCTGCCGGTTGTGTTCGTAAATGGGACTGTCTTGCCGAGGTTGGTCAGGTTGAATAGAGGGGTGGGCTGCGCACGGTTGGCGCTGTTGTTGCCCTGGTTGGCGGTGGGTGGGGATTTCGGCACGGGGCCCTCCTTGGGCGGGTCCTTCGGGACATTCGCGGGCTCCGGGGCGGGCTTGGTGCTTCGAGCCGGAAGTTCGTCGTCAACGTCCATGGCCTCGGCATCGCCATTTGCTGTCGGCGCTGGTGCCGGTGGCTGGTCCCCGTTGACGGTCGTCTGAGCCTCCTCGTCCTCCGTCGCCACGCTAGCCTGCTGTGGCACAGGTCGTGCCTTGACCGGAGGACGAGTGTGTTTGCGCGGGCTGCGTTGGCGTTGACTGGCCGCGGGCGGTTGCTGAGAGCTGCCGCTCTCAGGCACATCCCAGGACATGTTCTTGAGTTTCTCGACCCAGTCTTCCGTAAAGAATTGCGAAGAGGGGAATGAAGTCGGTGGTTGTTGGGAGGCCGTCTCAGGGCGCGGGGAGTTGTTGTTAGACGCGCTGCTGGAATAGCCTCCCCGTCTGCTCGAAGGACGCCCAAGGTTGTGGGATGGGGTTTCGCCGTTCTCCGATGATGTCCCCGTGAAGAATGAAGTCCCACCCCAGTGCGCAGCCGAAAATGGCCTGCGGAGATCGTCATGACTGGTGCTTTTGAACGTCCCATGGTGCGAGGCGTTGGCCGTGGAGGCGTGCGTCCTTCAACAGTCAGTAAGAACCTTCCGGCATCCAATGGAAATAGTCACATACGCGTCGAAGAAATTGTCCGCCTTGGGGAAAGAGGTACTCGCGAACCTGTGGCTGGGCGAAGCGGCACTATCGGAATCGTGACCTGAAGGCGAATTAGCACCCTTGCGATACTCGTGGACACCATACAATCGAACCTACCTCCTCTGTAACTCCACTGATTCGGCACATGAAAGTTCCCAAACTTCTGATGCGGCCGCATCCGACTCTTCGGCACCGCCTTGGGCTTCCGCGCCAGAAGCTCATCAATATCGTCATCGAGATCATCATCGTCGTCCGCACCGCTTGAGCTCGTCGACGAGTAATTCCGACTCCGCTCCGCCTTGAAATCCGGGCTGGCACTGCGATGCCGCCCGGACCGCGGGGGCACCGGACTCGGCGGGGTGGTCCGCGGCTGGGATTTGGCACCCTCGGGCGAATTGCGCACGCTGGCAGAACGTCCCAGGCCCCCGCTGGAAAAGAACACCCGTTCCCCTCCGGTGCCGGCGTATTTGGTGCCGGTGCGCTCGATGTCGGGCGTCCGCGAGTGCTCCGCCCGGTTCTGGAACCCAGCGGCCGGGGTCGCCTTTTTCGCAGTCGGGGACGAAGCAGCGGGGGCGAAGAACGGTTGGGAGGTCTGGGCACGCTCCGCGCGCGGGACGTTCGAGTAGGCGGAGGTGTTCGCGGCCATGGGCTCGTCTCCGCCGGTGGCGGCCCGCGGGGCGAATCCGGCCTTCTTCTTGGCGAACGAGGCCGAGGCCCGCGGGGATTCCGCGTTGGTTGTTGTCTTGGGCGACGTCTTGAAATACTCGTAGGCCGACTTGGGGCGCGCCGACTGGCTGGAGTTGGCGCTGGGTCGGGGCACGCCGCCGGGATGCTGGCCGGCGCGGCCCGTGTGCGGATCAAACTGCGTCCAGCCGGGCATTCCGTTGCCCTTCATGTCCTGGAACCCCCGGTATGCATCGGCGCGTGTCTGTCCGTCGTCATGTCGCCGCTCCCACGGCTGCTTGGGGGCCGCGCGCGCGTAGCTCGCATAGCGCTGTGCACCGGTGGAGGGCCCTCCCTGGAAGCTCTGCGGGCGCGCAAAGTTCGGCTTGGGCGCGGTCGGTTTCGCGGCGGGGGCCGCGGTGGAGGTTCTTCGCGGAGGGGGTTTCGTCTTGGGCGGGCCGTAGAATTTCCCGTAACCGGCGCGTAATCGGTCGGTATCATATCGGAGTCGTTGCTGGGGGTCGCTGAGGATTTCGTTGGCGGCTTGGATGGCCTGGAACTTGGAGATGAATTCGACCTCTTTGCCGGGGTTTCTATCCGGGTGGTATTTGAGGGCTATCCTGTCAGCCTGGTTCGAGTCTTGCCCCCAGTCCAACGCGGGACCATCCTACCTAGCTTTCTGAACTGCTTCTTGATATCCTCGGACTCCGCACTGGGAGTGAGACCCAAGTCCGCGTAATAATCCCTCCGTACATCCGTCTTGACCATTGTGAACGGCGAGGCTTATAGATTGCGAAAAGAATGTGTCCTGCTAGATCCGCACCCAGTCGGGGTCGAGCTGCTCATGGCCTGTCGCCGGTGGAGAGTTGCCGAAAGAACGAATCGAGAAGGAAAAATCAGGAAGGCAGAATCGTGGAGCGATCGAATTGACAGGGAGGAGACTCTCCAGCGGCCAGATGAAGCACCGCTCGTCTTCGGAACGATAACGAATCCCCACAGTGTCAAAAAGCGGAATGAACGATCTTCTCAGCAGACGGCACCCAACAGAGCATGATCAGGGAGATCCAAGCAAGGGTTCGCGGAGGGGTGGTGGGGAGGCAATGGAAATAGCAACGGAAAAGCCGTCCACGAGCAAATCGATCGAGACAAAGAACGGAGGCAGCGACTCGAGAAGGATTCAGACGATTCCGATCTCCCGATTCAAAGAAATAAAGAAAGCCGAAATTAGCAGCAGCGTCGAAGCCGAGGAGTTCATCCGAGTCCCCCAAAAGGGAAGAAAATAAAAATAAAGGGCCAGTCAGTTGGTCCAAGCGCGGTTCGACCGAGAAGATCCTCCGATCTTCCTTCCTTCTTGCTCGGAAAGAACCTGGAATGACCCTCTTATGTCTGAAGCGTGAGGAATGGCAGCGATCGAGAAGGAAACCCAACGCTCTTTTTCCCTCCGACGATCTGTCTGTCTATCGGGTCAGTCGACGCCAGAAGAAATGCGCTGGCTAGCGCGAGAGAGGAAAAGAAGGGGAAAGACGAATGATGGTTTGTTGGATTGTTTGATTGTTTTGTCCGCCTTGGTCTCCTTGGGAACCAACAGAAAACCCTCTTGAGCCTGAGGTCTCCCCTCCGCCCTGGATTCGTGCCCAATACCGGTCGGTTCGCTGGACCAGCCTCATTTATGCCATATTCGTGGGTGGATGGATGTGGTTTCATGATGGGAATATTATTGATCAATTTACAGTAATAGAATAAACAAAGGGAATGATTCTGGGGGTGAGGTACTAAGCAGGAGAGGGACGAGAGAAAGATATATCTAGTACAATATGCGCTATGGACACATAGATTCAACATCTAATACCCACAAGCCATTCCCAAGAGAACAGATACAAAAAATAACTGGAAAAGAAAAGAAAAGAAAAGAAAAAGAGACAGAAAGGAAAAGGTCATAACGTCATATAGTCCAGTCAATCCCTTGGGTATATCAGGCCTCCTCCCCTCCTCCACACACCTCGCCTCAACAAATAAACAACGCATAACCATGAAATGAAATACCGACGAGAGAGTGAAAAAAAAAAAATAAAAAAATAAAAAAATGTCAGAGAGAGAATGCTACTCCTCCCCCCCCGGTCCAGGGCCCGACCCCCCAAAGAAATATCCATCAAAGATATCATAATTAGCATTCTCGCTCCAATCATGTTGGAAATCCACCGCCATGCCGAACCCCAGATCGATCCCAACGCTGTGGCCCGCGCCATGGCCCAGGGATGGAATCACGGCCCCCTCGCCGTGCTCGTCGGATCCAAACGACACTTGACCCTCAGCCGCCGCGGGGTCGAAGTCCAAGAAATCAAGGCCCATTCCGCTTAAATTCGGTTGGTCCGTGGGTGGTGGGAAAGAGGCGTTGTGAGGGGTGGTGGTGTTGATGCTGTTTGGAGATACGCTTTGTGGCGAGCCACCGTAGTAATATTGCTGCTGCTGCTGCTGCTGTCGTCGTTGTTGCTGTTGCTGCAGGGTTTGCGGAGAGGTAGGGTTCTCGTAGGAGCCATAAAACTCCACCGGCGACGTAGATGCAGGATGAGATTGGGCTGGTTGGTCGGAGGAAAACGGCGGGGAGGATTCAGGGTACGGTTGTGTTTGCAAGGGCTTCCGCCTCTCCGACTGTTGCTGCTCCGGAACAGCCCCATTGTTATCGCCGAAAAGGTCGCCGAGATTCATGTCGAACCGCGGGATCGGACGAGCCTGGCGCATCTGCGTTGGTCGTCGGTTGTGACCAGGCCACGGTCGCTGGCGATACTGCCGGGGCCGACCGGCATACGGCGGAGCTGGTTGTTGGGGTGCCATCGCGGCGGCTTGGAATTGGCTCAGGTCGACCTGGGATCCGAACCCGGTCGTCGAGAGGCACATCTGGACGGTCGCTTTGCTCATTCGCTCGAACGCGTCCCGGCAGGCCTCGGCCGGTGGACATTTGTGCATCAAGTCGCCGAGGACTGATGTAGCGGCAAGAACTGTAAAGTCGACTTCATCGAGTGTCTTTGACTCGTTAGATAAATGCCCCAGCATTGCGCACAGAAGAAAGATAGTCAAGAAAAGCAAAGACGAAAAAAGAAAGAATAAACCTACCAAGCGACTCCGGACCAAGGGCGAGTGCCAGAGAGCGTACAGGAAAGAGATCCCAGCCATGAAGATATGGTGCGTAGCCAGATAAGTGTAGTTCACTAGACGCACCCGGTGCATCTGGCGGTATATACGGATGACCTTCTGACCCGCCTCAGCAACCTTGTAATATATATCGTCTTCGTCGTCGGCCTCGTCGACATTGGAGAATGACGGACTGGAGACATCCTCGGCGGGAGTCACCTCGTCAGCGAGCTCCGCAGGCGCCGTCAAACTCTGCTGATACAGCATGATAACCGCCTGCCAGTAATTCAGCTCGAGGAACTCCACAGAGAACTGCACCCCCGTATCGCGACGCGTCGGAGCAGACTGTTTCCACTCCGCCAGTCGTCGGTGCACATCCTTGCGCCAGGATCGGAACGACTCGAACCCCTGGAGGAAGGGCGACGTCAGATCGGAGCGCATGACTCTCCGGGCCGCGTAGGGGACCCGCTGTCGTGCAAACCGCGCCTGCTGGTGTTGGAGCACGTCGTGGATTTCCGACTGCAGGACTCGCAGTTTGAAGTAGTGGTAGGAGGCGTACTTGTAGCTCGGTGTGCCATGGGGGGGCTCCGTGATGCCGGTCTTGGTGATGTATGTGTCCTCGAGCAACGACGGAAATTCCGTACTGATGGCCTGGTCACTGATACCGAACGGACGACCGACACAGCAGCTGACAAGGCGGTCGAAACTATACACACACCACCACAGCCGCCGCCGGAGGTCACGGACCCATTCGCGTCGGCCGCGCTCGCGCTCACCGATCCGAACTTTAGCCTCGTCTTCGGCTTTGCCGGGCCCACGCCCAAATCCATCATCACCGGGCGAGTCGATACCCGCACCGTCCTCGTAGTGGAGACCGAGGTCCACAGCCAGACGCGTGGCCACCCCGACGATATACCACAGGCCCGGCGCTACAGGCCGCAGGAGGGCGAAATTGGCGAGAAGAAGGACCGCTTGCAGCTCCTCTAACGCTCCGAACCCGTCACTCCCGGGGGAGGTGGCACCCAGGAAGGACTCGAGGTGGATCACGGCCGATGCGTGATATTCCTCCGGTTGGTACTGGTGGCTGGAGAATCGAGGTTTCTTGGCCGTAGAGGCCGAGGGCGACTGGTCACGGTCCGCGGCCTTCTCGTCGCCGGCCGGTTTATCATCAAAAATAATACCCGCGCCGATAGCAAAGACAATGTTTAGAATATAGAGACTGCGAGGAGAGCGGCTCTTCTCATCGGCCGCGTAGGTCCGATCCATCAGCTCAACGAAGTCGTTCCGGTGGAGAATAGGCATCTGCGGATTCGCGTGTTCGAAATACAGGCCCGACAGCTTATCAGCTAGCTCGCGGTCGGGGAAACCGGCGCATTTCATCATCGGTCTCGTTTGGAGGCCGAAGAAAGAGTCCCGCATGGTACTGCCCCCGGTGCCCGTCGCGCTGTGCGGCAGACGCTCGCTGGGACGCATGGGACCACGTTCCGCCAGATTCCCGGGGACGGTGCTCTTGACAGCGGCGAAGACGACACGGGCGAAGGAGATACCTGACGTCGAGCCTAGATAACGGGGATCCGACGTGCCCTGCACCGACACCGTCCCAATGTTCGATACGAGGTTATTGATGCGCCAGGAGTCATCCTTCTCGGGATTGCGGGTGCTCTCGGAATCCCCCACGCTCTCCACCCCACCTTCAGGCCTCGCAGCGGCCTGGTCGTCCGTCTCCCTCTTGATGTGGGGGACCGTGCCTTCAGTCCCATCCGCAGCGGGCGCGTCGATAACGGCGGAACCCCCGTCCGTCTGCTGAACAGGGGTGTATCCCGTCTCGGCCTTGACAGCCCCTTCCTCATCAAACGGCGCTGCCTCCTTGAAGGTGATATGGTTCTCCATCAGCAGACTCTCCAGGTATGCCACGCGGGCCTCGAGAAAGTAGACATAGCTGCGGGGGATCTCGCGTTTCGTGATGGGGTCATAACCGACGCAGCGAACGCCCGCCTTTTCGCAAGACTGGCACCGCGGGAGCCGCTGGTCGCAGCGATTTTTGCGCAAACGGCAACGATTGCAGGCGGAGACGTTCCGGAAGGAGGAGGAGCTGGAGGATGCGGAGACGGAGGGGGAGGGCAAAGCGGGGAGGCCGTCGCGGCGCGGAGGCGCGAGCTGCTGCTGGGGCGGCGGCGGGGACGGTTCGACATCAGCGGACGGGTGCGGTCGCTTCCTCCCGAGGGAGGTCGGGGAGACCGGGGAAGCAGGATTCAGCATAGTCGGAGCGGTACAGCGAAGAGTATAAACGAGTGAGCATGTCTTAGGGATGCCCTAATGCTGTCAGAGGTCAAGCAGTGAGGCGAGGAGAACAGATAGCGACGAGACGAATCAGCATTCATGTTAAGCCATGCGCCGAATGACTTCGTCTCTTTCTCTCTTTCTCTCCCTATCCCTCCTTATGCTTATATCGCAATCAAAGCGCGCCTAAAAGTCGTGCGAGGACGTAAAAACAAGATTCGACAGTCCGTATCCCGCAACGCAGGCGTTTGGGTCTCCGAGCGGAAAGAGGTCAAGGCGTCTATCAGGATATGGGCAAAGCAGAGTCGCACCGCAGCCCATGACGAAGAGGGAAGCCAAATCCGTTCCCTCCACCAGACAAACCACTTCAAAGACAAATCACCTCAAACGACAGCTCAGAAAAGTCCAAAACCGAAACAATTGACAGGAAAAATCAAGAACCTCATCAAACGTTCAGGTGGGGGGGAGGTTCGGCGAAAACGACACCAAGAAAGATGGAGATTGCGGTGCCTAGGCCTCTGCTAGCGTGGAGCTAGTGTGCCACTCCTGGTAACCGGCGCCAACGTGCCGGGATCGATGTGCCCTTACAGGAAGGTAGATATCAAGACGAGCATGAGAGCTACTCTCCCGCAATGGAATCCACATCATAGGAGGGGAAATGCTCGCCGTGGAGAGCTCCAGTGGAAAATTTGGAGATGCGATGGGTTACTCAAGCATTAGTCATGCGGCCAGCATGCATGTGATCACGTGATAATATACCGGTCAGCATCCCTGATTGGCTGGTGATAAGCCTCGGCAATCCCGCATCTGGGCAACCTCAGGCTCTCCAGCGGACCGGCCGAGATGGGACATCTTGTATACCGTATCTTGTCACGGTTGGAGGTAGCGATGCCTCCTGGAGTGGATTCGGCGTGGCTGATTCTCTGAAAATACATGAAACAATAGCACAATGCTGTCGACTGTGACCAACTGGTCCCCGACACCCCGCCCTGCTAGATGACGTTCTCCTCGGAGCCAGCCTGCATATCGACAACCACTGTTCGAGGGGAGGAGGGGCAGTGCAGCCAGCCAGCCATGATCCCTGTCTCTCTCCTTGCAAAGAGGGGCACCCGTGGCATCTGGCAAGCTCTGCCGACTTTAATTCTATGACTACACTTCTGCTACGTATCAACGGCGTGGATGCAATTGGGCACCCAACGCGAAATGAAGAAGAGAATGATGTCAGTGAATCACAATAATAACAGGGACTAAGGGGAACCCGAGCCCCGTTGCAAATGAATTGTGCCCTCATAAGAGTTGGATATAATGGTAATGACAAAAGCCTCCCTGATGCATAAAGTGATGCGTACCCAACGATACCCCCTAGCAATCCCAGAACAAACGAACGAAACGACCAAAAGTGACCCTGCCAACATGCTGTTTTTTTGGGGATGCATCCAATCTATCAAACTGCGCCAGTACCAAATCTTGAATCATGATCTAAACGAGAAAGCAAGGAAAAGCGAAAGGGACATAAAACCGACGGAATCCGGGAAATAAAAGGAATACGGTAAAAATGAGAGGGGGATCAATCAAGAGAAACGAAGGCAAATAGGCTGACGAAGAGAAAGACGTGACAAAAAAAGAAAAAATAAAAATAAAAAAAGGCTATGCAAAGAATTGAGGATGCGATCGAAAACAAAAGTACGAGGGGTAAAGAAAAGACAGAATCCACACCAAAGAAAAAGAGAGATGAGGGACGGGGAGGGGAGAGGAGAAAGAAGGCAAAGAGGGGGAGTGAGGAAAATCGTAGACCCTCGAAAATCAGACATCGTCAGCCTTTGGGGTGACCGTGGTCAAAGACACGTTGGGGATTTCCGAGTCGTCGACGCTAGTCCACGTGGAAGAGAGCAATCGCCGCACCTCTTCGGGAGTGGCTTCTTCTTTGCCGGCCGTGTAGGCACCCCGCAGGGGGACTTTGCTGACGTGCAAGTCGCTGGTCTCAGGTTTTTTCTCAGCATCTTCCTTGGACTGCGTCTCCTCCATCCAGAAGCTTTCGATCACACCGACGAGGCAGACGAGGCCGCACGCCCACCACGCCAGCACCGAATACCCACTCTCCAGACCCTTGGAGTGGAGAAGGCCGGTGACAGTGGGACCAAGGGCACGACTCAGGCTGGCCGTCGAGGCGGCGGCGCCGTTGATGGATCCCAGTACTTTGGACGACGGGGCGGCGTTGGCGAGAAGGATAGCGGTGGCGGGGAAGGCGATGACATGGAGGGTGATCTTGGAGATCAGGGCGACGTACACCGCGGCGGGCTGCAGGACCTCGGGCAGCAGAATCAGGTAGGGAACCAGCAGGTACAGTGGCGGCCAGACCATGAGGACGAAGCGGAAGGTGCGCAGAGTGCCAAAGTGTCGCACGACGAAGGGGAACAGCCAGAGTTGCGCGATCATCGAGTAGACCCCTTGTACCGCGAGCATGAATCCGATGGTCTTGGTGGCAAGGCCGAGGCCGCCCGTGAACCGGAAGGGGAGAGCGGTGTCCTCAGTCGACTTGGGCGTGCTCAAGAAGACGGGCATCAACTGATCGAACGAGACGCTGTGGCTGTGGATGATGTTAGTATCGACGGCTGAAGTGGCAGCGTCAGCCCGCCGAGGGGAAAAGAGGGCCCACTTACTATGCGAGAATTCCGTAGGCAATGATGTTGAAGATCACCTGGCGCGTAAAAGCCTTGGGCGTCGCGCATTGCTGGTCCTTCTTCTGCCCTTCAATGTCGTCATCTCCGGAGAAAGTGTTCACTTCCTTGGTTGGGCCCAAGCGGGGGGAAGACTCGGTGCTCCTGTATGCGGGGGGCGGAACCTCCTCGTCGTAGGGTTCCTCGTAGAAAGCGACATCGTTTGGCACCGCTTTGGCGTCGGTGACCTCGGCCACCTGCGCACGAGAGGCGCCAAATTTTCCGACCAGCCAATGACCGATTTCCAAACCAGGGTCGCGGCGGTGTTTCTTCTCCGGATGGGTTTCCTCAAGGAAGAGGAAACCAACCACGATCCCTAGCACCAGAATGACAACGCAGACGAGGTTGGGCAGCAGGAAGGGGAAGCTGTCGAAGATAGTGCCGCGTTGGAAGAGCCAGGGATAGCTGTCGCAGGGTTTTGCCAACGCACCGCCCATCGCGGGGCCAACGATAGAGCCTAAGCACCAGACAAATGGCATAATCGAATAGGCCCGGGGCTGGTGCTCCTTGACAGTCACGATCTCCGCCACGGTTGTCTGCAGGACGCCAATGTTCCCATTCAGCAGACCTCCGAGGGCTCGGGCAATCATGGCGACTGGCAGGTTGGGAGCAAATCCGAAGACAATCATGCTAATGGCGGTTCCAATCAATCCCATGACCAGGACGGGCTTCCTGCCAATCTTGTCGCTCATGCGGCCCCAGAACATGCTGGCTGAGAACTCCGCAAACGTGAAGGACGAGGTGATCATTCCAGCATAGAGGGCAATCTTACGGTCGTTGTCCGTCACGTGGAAGGATTCGACCATGTGATAGACGTAGGGAAAGATTGACATGAATGCGATTGGTTCGCAAATTCGACATAGCGCTGATACAGTTGTCAGTTTCTCTTTTCCTTTTCCATTCTTTCTTGTTTTCCCAGACCCCGGTTCTTCCAACGTGGGAGAGGATACAGAAGAATAAACCCATCAAAGCAAATAACAAAAAAAGGGGGGGAAGGATTCTGCGGGAAAAAAGTAACAAATACAAATGACAAACAAATCCATATTTGCCATGTCAATGCATGAGTGCTGAAGGTCTAGGCGCAAAAGTAGGTAGCAAAACACCGTACGTACCGAGAACGAAGAGTTGGCGTAGAGGGAAAGCGGGCCAATCAGCACGTCCATCACTATGCCGCCGGCCTTGTAAACATGACGGACCCTTAAACATCTTGTCGGTGTCTGTGATTGAATGGATTTGGTTGAAGTTCTGTTGAATTCGAGCAGACAGGGTCCTTCGTCCTCGAGGGTGAGACTGGGAACCCGTCGACCGGGAATATCAAAAAGGAAAGAAAAGAGATATAGAAAAAAAGAAAAAAAAAGAAAATGAGAGCAAGTATCTTTCCTCAGAAGATACCAGACCAGTTTCACGGAATCGCAAGGAATGTGTCTTTTCGCTCCAAATTCTCCGCTGTAACAAGAAGGGAGGGAATGCAATGATGATAATATCATGCACTGAAGAAAGGAGCACCTCTTGTTAAAGGGGTTTGGGCATTTCTTGCCCCCTGTCGAAGGTTGATCTCGGGTAATTCCTTCCTTTCTTTTTCTTCTTTCTTCTTCCTTTTTGGCTGTTTTGCTGTTTCTCGTTTCCGGTTTGGAAGTCGGACCTTGGAAATGATGGCGCCGTGACGACTGCAAGGGAACCAAGTATGCAAATCTTAATTGGGATAGATACCCGCAGGAGGTAGATCCAGGGAAATGCGATTGGGCGGTGGCGCGATCTGAGTTGCAGGTGAACGGGATTGGATAGTCGAGGGAGAGAGAGATGGGGATAGAAGTATAGCGCCGTGATGTGAATTCGGAAGGGCAGATCCAGTGGGAGGTTCAGGGAGGGAATGTCAAGGGCTGGGAGAAGTATGGATCGGGAAGAGGGAGTAGATAAGTAAAGGTAAGTAGGAGGTAGGAGGTATAGAGGAGGTTCAATGGAGGAGACTAAATCGACAGGAAGGATATGGACCGGAATATAAGTAGGAAGCTTAAGTGTATTTAAAAAAAAAAAGTAGAGGAAAATAAAATCAAAAGATCAAAAAGATAAAAAGATAAATAAAAAAAAAGAAGGGAAGGGGAAAAAAGAGATAAATAAAAAAAAAAGTATCAAAAAATAAAAATCAAATAAATAAAGAATAAAAAAAAATACAAAAACCTAGAGAAGGATTTGACCGGGAAGGGGAATTAAATGAAGTATTTCAAGTGGATAAGCTACTAGATATGTGATCAGGCGAAAGACTAAAACGTCAAACGGTTCAACATCACAATGGAACCCATTTCGGTTACAGCTGTACAGAAGGAGAGACAGAGCGCGCAAGTGAGAGAGACAGAGACAAGAGACCGAGAAGACGGTGGGATGCAATGTCAACAGCAAACAGTCGAGGAATAACAGGGCCCCACTTTTGTGATCTCTGTTTTATTTCATTTCTAATTTATTTTATTTTATTATTTATTATTTTTTAATTGTTTTCTGGTTTTATGATTTATGGTTTTTTTATTTAATGTTTTATTATTTTTTTAGCGTTGGTGGATCATTTTATTATTCTGATTATTTTCCATGCTAAAACTCCCAGTATGATGCTCCCAGCAGACAGATAGACATACAGGAAGACACTAAGATTGAGAGAGATGGGTCTGCGCCATCCGACTGGGCCACCACCTTAGTGCGACATCCTTGGACATGGATACCCAGACCGGCAAGGGTTGCGGGATTGAAGAGACATAGAGACTGATCATGAACGGGAGGTCAGTGGAAAATCAAGCCTAGAGATGGGGGATCAAAGGTAGAGAGAAAAAAAAGAAAAGAAAAAAGAAAAGAAAAGGATAATAAATTAAAATAGGGGGGTAAAAAAATAATAGCCATCATAAGTAACAATGATGAGATCATAAGAGGGAAAAAACAATAAATCTGGATCGTAAACTAATAAATCCAGAGAAAGAGAAAGAGGAGGACCTGAAAGGGGGTGGAGCCAAAACGGCAGACAGAGAAAAAGAAGAATCCGGTCCGGTCAGGTCAGGTCAGGTCAGGTCACTCCATACATCACTTTTAGGTACTCAAAACCTCCATCAGGTCGCCCTTCGGTTCGTTAGGTCAAGTTAGGTACGACACAGATCGGAAAAGGTCACTCACTCACTCACAAACTAACTGCCTAGTACCGTACCGGGGGGGTACGGACCCGGACTTAGGTTAGGTTTAGTTAGGTAGTATATTAAATACATACATCATCTCAGTCAGTACCGAGTGGTTTGGATTTCCATACAACCCGGCAATCAATAATCAATCAATCAATCAGTCGAGCGCCAGCTGGCCGGAAAATCTGCCCTAATTATGTTTCCGTTTTCGTCTCCCATCTCCCATCTCCCATGGTCCTGATCATCGGACCGAGAGGGTGATTCTTCCCTAGGCTAATGGGGCATCACATCATATCTGGATGGCAGAATGGGGAGATCAGATTTCGATCATGGCGGAGTGAGATTCATCTGTTACTACTCCGTACTCAGTATTTGACATTTTATTTATTTATTTCCCTCTTATTCTTCCTATATTTTACTTCGACCGAGACACAGAATAAGAAAGTCAGTTAGTTTGAGTAAATCATTCTATCAACATCGTCATCATCATAATAGAGACACAGAATAAGAAAGTCAGTTAGTTTGAGTAAATCATTCTATCAACATCGTCATCATCATAATAGAGAATCAAAGGGTGAGGTAAAGAAAGGAAAAAATAAAATAAAATAATAAGAAGAAAGTAGAGCCGCCCAGATTAACCACGGTTGGTAGGTCGACCCATCGACTGGATTCCTGGCTCCGGGGAACCGTGGAAAAGTTGCCAATCTCCTTCCTCTGTAGAAGCGCGCTAAATCCGGCCCATAAGGCAAGGATGATCGGCTTTCCAGAAGTCTGGTTTAGTGTGACTTAGTGAGATGATAGATCTAACGCACCCCTCCCTCCCTCTCTCTGTCTCTCTTTCGCTGTCTGCGTGGGATGTCCCGCCCCAAGTTGTAGTTGCAAGGATAATCAAACAATACTAAACACATAATAAAATAATTAAAAATATATATATAATAATAATAATGAAGAAAAAATGATAAATAAAAAGGAGAATGAATCAATCCGCCATGTCTCCAAGGGTTCTGTAGCTCTCCGACGGTCCACTCTTTCGAATTCTGGAAAACCAGCCGGTTTCCACATCCCAACACCCGCTTCGGTGGATAAGCCCCCACGGAACAGGCTAAGGAAAAGAGAGCCATAAAATAAAGAAGGGGAAATAAAAAGAGAGAGTAAAAAGAAAATAAATAAATACAGGTGGGGAAAAGAAAAAGGGATGGATCACCTTGCTGAACTCACCGAGATGTGTCATTTATCTCGGGAGCTCGGGTGGTCAACTGAACCAGCCAGGACGGGTTGCACAGAACTAGGGGAGGGAGAACAACGGCCGACATCCGTCGATGGATTGTCGACAGGTAGAATTAAGGAATTTACCGGCGATTTCTGACAGGCTAAGGAAGTAATCCATGTATCGAAACCAAAGAACAGAGGCAAGTAAACCAAACCAAACAACGTGACTAAACAAATTAAAATAACAAAATATTCGCCATCATCATCATCATAATCATCATGATTTAACTATAACAGAATAACAGGAAAAGAATAAAAAGGAACAGCAAAGACAGAGTCGGACATTAGGCATGCATTGTTTAGGGTACTGATAATATGCGGTGTATCCCAATCCCCTCGAGCATCCAACCACTCACGGCCGGGAGAGACGAACCTCCCGTCCGGAAGTCGGGCTCAGAGAGGGCCTGAATGGGAGGGAACTAGAGGGTGGTGATAGTCCGATGTGAAGGAGGAGAGAGAGGGGGAGGGGAACTTGCTTCGAAGGAGGGGCTTGGGTTGGGACAGACAAGGAACAAGGGGAAGAAACGAAGAAACGAAGAAACGGTCTCGTAATGGTCTCGTAAAAAAAGTTCAAAGTAAAAAAATAAAAATAAAAAACCAACAAAACCTCACCTCCAGAGGTAAGTTGTCATTGTTCAAAACCAGTGTGGGCCCGATCATCCATCGCAACTGCAAATAAGATAGGAAGGTGAGCGCCGTCGAGCTTTCAGCCCTTACGGTGAGGGAGGCGCTATTTCTCTCGTAGCTGGACCACAAGTGGGCCGAAAAAACGGGGGATAAGTTGATTGACAATTAGTGCGAACATGACTCTGAGATACAGATACGGAGAACAAAAGAAACGCATTCATTTGGGTTTCTTTGTAGGGGGTTTCGGGTCCCAGCCGACCATAGAATCGATATATACAGTTTCCGGTATCGACGTAGAGATTTCCTGAAGATCGTTTCTCATCCGAGCTGGAAGAGTAAGAGAATTGAATAAAACCAACCGAACCCCTTCGGGGACTATTGACTCAGACAAACTGGAACAAAAGATAGTAAGGTAGGAATAATCATGGATACCTACCTGGTCCTGTGCCTGGCAAATTACCGGGAAATGAACACCAACCACCGTACAGGGTGGCGGGCTTGAATCGTGAAGAACTAGAATGTCAATACCCTCCCTACCTTAATCACCCTGAGAGCAAGGGAGAGAAGATGGCAGTGTATGGAATACGATACATACAGATACACACATTGATCAATACCGATGATATTGATGGGCAGTACGATCCAAACTCTATCCATCTCCTTTTCTTATTTTTTTGTGTTTTGCCCCGCTAGTCAGGTTATCAACAATAAGGTAGCATACCTAACTCCCTGGCGATGAAACCCAAGGCAAGACATCTCATCCTCGGATTGATGGATGGATACCTAAAACCTAGCGACCGTTTGACGTCACTCGACCAGGACACACACGCATTAAGTATTGGGTGGTCCACAACTAACTAACGACTAGTGTGTCACGTCGAGCAGTAGCTTCTGATCCTGTCAACCCTGACTAGTCAGACTCTCGCTCTCCTGAAATCCCGCCCGATCCCCCAGGTTGAGCGGCCGGGAAATAAGATGCCTACTAGTTCGGAGCGTCGAACCATGGATACATGGTTTCTGGTACAGGCACACATAGTTTGGTAAGGTATGTATGTATGTATGGTACGGCGGATCCTCCGCACTTTTCCAGCACTGAAATTCGACGCTAGATGGAACGACAGCTGGGGATTTGTCGTTGGGCCCATCCATCCGAAAAGTCGGTAAACGGTCAGTCAGTCAGTCGATTGCCTGGGTGAGGAGATGGTTATTATTGGATCGTTGGCATACCTTGCCTAGTCTAGCATTCCTAAACCTTTAACATTAATATGTTTGACATTTTCATTCTCTCAGATCACTACGGTAGGTACTATAGTACGGTTCATAGTATTCAGGTATTGTTCGTAGCTACCCTGGTCGGCGGTTTAGGTGACTCTGACGTAAGGTACGGTAACAAGCTTGAAACCACCCGCGTTTGGCTGAACTGCCGGATTAGGAAAACAATATGATTCGCGTGGTGGGTCAGGATATAGTGCCTGACCTAGTGCAGCTCTGATCAGGAGCCACGCGAGTTAATTAAGGGCCAGGAGGAGAGAGAAGAGTCAAAGAAGCCAGATCGAAGGACCCCCAGCTGCAAGTGATAGTTTGACCCTCATGATGCTGCTCTCCTTATTCCAGGATGGGGCTAGTCCACTGGCCATACACCTTGCAAAGAATCAGCCCCAATGTGATAAAAACGAGGGTGGGGGAGTAGAAAGAACATAAAGAAGGGAAACAAAGAAATTTGGAAGAGGGGGATAATGCAGTGGTCACGAGAATACAGCCAGAAAACGATGAAACAATGAAACCACCTATCGCCTGGGGGGGAAGTAACAAAATACAGAACGGCGACGTCATCGTACCTTGACAGCGACACTAAGTTCGTAGCTACTGACTAAAATCTCTCCTAAGCGTCTAAATTTCTAGAAACGCTATAACCCCAGATGTAAGCTGTGAGCTGGCAAGTCCATCCTTACCCTACAGCAAGATAGACCGAGAAGAGGGGATTCATGCCGCCCACGCGGGGAAATGCAGCCTAATCCAGCTCATCGCGAGGAGATAAACGAAATCAATCATGATCCTTTCCAAGCTCAGGGTAAACTGGTCGATCCCGATGACTAGGGCTAAAATAATGACAAATAAATAAAAAACAAAATAAAATCAAAGATAATAGATAAGGCAAGCAAACACGACATCCTTCTGCAACTTAACCACTAGCCCATTTACACCCCAGACCAATACTAGTGCTTCCTTCTGAGCCCGATGCGTCAGGTAGAAGTAAACACTCCTGCTGCTTCTGCTGCTGTTACTACGACGGTTACAAACAAAGCACCGAGATGAGTATCAGGGTGACGTGCGGCCGATACTTCCCCTCTATGCATGAAATGCATGTGGCTGCAACTTGGTTGCTTAATCACCATAGCGAGAAGGGAGGGATAACAGAATAAAAGGAAAAGAGAAAATATAAATAAATAAATAAATAAAAAGGAAAGGAAAAGAAAAAGAAAAGAACAAAAAGAAGAAGCAAACAGGGACAAGAAACCTACTGTCTTGTTCCGCAACTCCTCCCCGAGGAAATCCCGAACGGGAGATATTGAGCTTGGTCACTCACTAGTCCGAAACGAGCAACCAAAGCGTGTCCATCGTGATATCCATTCGGACAGTTCGGAGAATGAAAAGCGGGGGATAGGCAAAAAAGCATGAATAATATTAATAATTGTACGAAGGATTCGGTAATCCAGACTGGAAACCCCCCTACGAGGTGATGAGCCTAAGGGAGAAAAAGCAATGCCTAACGAGATACGATCATGTGTAGGAGAAAGTCGTGCTCCACGGAGTTAACGGGCTACGGCGGGGATCATGTGAGCAATGCACTGCGACTGTCAACTCCAGCTGGCATGGCATAGCATGGCATAAGCATGGTGGTCGTCGCATCCTGTCGGGAACTATTGGCCGGTCGGGAAAATGGTGAGACAGCTAAAGCCGACTGCGAGCTGGCAGAGCTCACTCGGATTAGGTAGGTCAGATAGGCTATCAACATCGGTGAGCTGGGAGGATCGTTCGGGGGGGGGGGGGGGGGGGGGGGGGGGGGGGGGGGGGCAGTAACCCGAACCGTGTAGCGGGGGCCC
>JALZYL010000024.1:0-80099 GCA_023619815.1 Aspergillus neotritici | reverse complement strand
GGGGGGGGGCAGTAGAGGGGGTAGGCTTCTCCACTTCAGGATAGAGGGGGACCCTGCAGGTGCGATGATGGTGGTACGCAGTCCAGTCGGGAAGTAAGCAATCAGACACGACGTGCTCATCGTCAGGATCAGGATCAGGGTCAGGATCATCATCTCAACCGTGGGATTGGCAGGACCGGTGGTAAGCGGTGAGCAAAGGCAAAGGCATCCGGAGGGGAAGAGAGCAAGAGAGAGAGAGAGAGAGTGAGGGAGAAAAGAGGGGCTTGCATTGCAGCTTCTTGTCCCCTCCAAGCTTGGGTACAGATGACATACATCCAACAATTGGCAGTGATCGGACAAGATCCTGGACGAGTGGTTGACTGTTGGCTGCAGTACCCGTGCGAGTTTCTTGTTGTTATTTATATTCTTTACTATGGATTTATTATTATTTTTATTATTTTTATTATTTTCATTATTTTTACTTTTTAACCTCCTTGATACCGGGTAAACCGATAGACTTCAGACTGAGCTGCCAGGCGGTTCCCTTGGGCAGAAACCCAATTTGCGGGTGTTTTCTGACTTATGGCCTGGAGGATTTTCTTTCAGACGCAGTTAGCCCTTGAATCATGCGGGCACCTCGGCAGTGGACCCGTAGACTGGACACCTTGAAAGGGCCCTGGTTCACCTTGCAGCGGCCGAACCCAAAACATACGGTGAGCATGACAACATGCCTGATCTGATACACAGCCACCATGGCGGTCTCTCGGAGCTTGGGAGGGCAGCAACTCCTCCTTGATGGTCATTGACTCCCTTCTCATGCACGGCAGATGGTTTACTTTTTTGATTGCTGTGTACAGGTATTAGCGGCTTGACTTGGCCACGATCGCACGGCGGGGCAAGGTCACCATGCCCCGCAGTTCAGTCCATCCATTGGTTTTGATGGGTAGGCGGGCTTTTCTTGGTCGCTATCGAGTCGGTGAACCCGCCGTCTCGCCGTCTCAGCTGCTACCTTACCGATACCTACTCTCTCTCTCTCTCCCTCTCGACACGGGAATCGGGTCAGGCCATCCTTCCCGTAGCCCCAGGGTATATTGTCCAACAAATTGGTTTCGTCTTTTAGGTTTCATCCAATGGGCGAACGCATCGGAACCATTCGTCTGGTTGGGCTGACATCTCCCCGTCCCCCTTCGGCTTCTCTGGTTAGTCGAGGTATCTATCTCTCTGCCCTAGGTGCTGATGTCTTGTTGATCGCCGATTTGCGGGACTGACATGGCTGCAGTTGGCGCCATGCGTGTATGCCAGCAATCCCGTTTCAATGAGGGGCAACTCCATTCAATGATCCCGCCATGACGAGATCACTGTCTCCATTGACAAGTGGGGTGATGGACTCGTCCTCCTTGATCATTTCCCCTCCCTCCCTCTCGTCCAGATGTCCACCTCTCCCAACCCCACCACCACCCGCCCCCTTTTCTCTCGGTCGGTTTAAGCACTATACCACATACCACGCTGTAGATGATACACATCTCCACCGACTACGGTCTAGGACTAGGCGTTGTGCTTTGATTGTTTCTCGCATGTTCTCAGCATCTCAGAAGCAAGCCACGACGCCGTCGATGTGACTCTGTCAGTTTGTGGAAGTGGAGCAGTTTCAAGCGCAGCTCCTGTGCCAGACTGTCGGGTCCGTTGTTGGGAAGTTTGCTTCACAGTCATGGGTCCTGGCTCCTGGCAGCATTTGCATCGGGCATTGAAGCGGTGTCGCCGTCGGGATGAATAGATTTTTCTGTCCTTTTTTTTTTTGTCTATTTCTCAATTTTGTTCCTCCCCTGTCCACATCCCTCCCTTCTGGCTCCCAGTGGAACTGGATTTGATGGGTCCATTGATCAACAAGGATGAGCGGATGGTTAAGCCGGCGACGTGTCACGTGGCACAGCGCGAATCCCCACGGGCGGTGGCAGAACCTCCGGTGTCCCGTGTCGAATCCTTCTAGAAGGAAAAGGAGGTTATCCACTGCATCATTTCATCCACATCAGACGGGTTGTTCCAAGAACAGCTGATGCTAGCGCGGATGTGGCGGGTCAGGAGTGGTCCCGACCCGTTTCCTCGAGATCCTCCAAGGATGTGTGTTCCACTCTGGTCTGGGATCTGTTGTCTTATTTGATCGGATTATTAACCAGTATGTGTCATTGATTGGGATGGATATTGGTTCCACGCAATCAACACCATCTGGGTACAGTAGATTAGGTATGGAACTCGGAGTTGGAGTTGGAGTAGGAGGATACTATTACTGAGGCAGAAAGACCACGCACCGCTGACTTCATACAGATGAAGGGCCACGCCAGGATCACAATAGTCTCTTTCCTTTCTCGTCCATCCACGGCGAATTTAATCAACGGAGTACTCAGCCGGGGCAACTCATCGAGTCATGGCCGCTGGAACGCGACCACCACCGCAGTATCGAGTAGATAGATAGATCCATCCATCGACACCTTCGCCCTACTATCTTCCGGCATCCTTCGTAGATAGTATAGGTTAGTAGCCACGACAGGTAGTCAAAAGACAGCCAGCCACTGGCTACCTAGCCAACTAACTAACTAACTACTAACTAGTTTAGCTCGGCAGGTACAAAACCCACGGCTCTGTACCTGGGACCGGCTTTCCATCCCCGGCCAAATCACATCTGTCCGACCGCCCCACACCGCGTGTGATATGAAACAGCTCTCGGGGGCGTCGTGGACCGCCATTTGCTGGAGGAAAGGCGACGATGGTCGCTGGAGGTGGTGGGGTTAGCTGATTGGGGGGGCAACTCAACCTGAGTAGGTAGTGTGTGTCCAGACTGCCAGTGGCTCGACTCCGGGGAAAGCAACTTCGCTTCGGGGGAGAAGGGGGGGGGGCAAAGGTACGCTCATCCGTGGTACTTGTGACGGGTAAAGTACTCCGTACCTTGTTGTGGGTTTTCCAGGAACGGGAATGGGGAAACGGGGGAGGGAAAAAAAAAAGGCAAATTAAATAAATAGTACAGAGGCGATAAAAGTGGGTACGGGAGTATGAGGCACCTAAGATGGTATGGTAGTAGGTAGTACGATACCTAGTGTACCAAAGTCTGGTCGACCTTAGGACCTAAGTGAGTATGGGACGGGACTTGTTACCTAGTATCCGTCGCCGCGGCATCGGATTATGCATTCCGATGGGGTCAACTTAAAAAGGGGAAAGCAAAAAGAAAAAAAGAAAAGCCAACTCAATTCAATGAATGGATGGGGGAGAATTCCATATTTCCGGTTCTAAAAAGGTAATGATTATGCTTGTTTATTTATTTATTATTATTATTTTTTAATTAATTTATTTGTTTATTTCTTTTTATTAACTGGGACAAAGAATGGATGAATGAACCGTTCGCGTCTACCCTGCAAACATGTTGATTGATTGATTGATTGATTGATCTTCCAAGACATACATACACACATGCATACGTACGTACATACATACATATACTGTACATACGTACATACGGACATACATCGGTACGTGTTCCGTATTCCGTACGTTATGCCCTGTACATCCGGGTCAAGGGTGTGTCTGGTACTTTAGTTTAATCATCGTCATCTCAACTTTATCCTGGTCCGTCGATCCTGTGTTTTATTTATTTTATTTTTGTATGATTATTTTCTTTGTCCCTTGCTTTATTTTCTTTTTCTCTTTTTTCTCCTTCAGGGATAAACGTTGTATGGATTGTTGATTTGGCGATGGATCGGTCGATCGATTCTGTCTTATCTGGGATTATCTTTTCCGTTGACTCCGAACGTGAGCAGTATTTTCTGTTGCTGTACAGTAGGTACTTTTGAGGTCTTTCCTAGGTCCCTTACCAGATGGAAGGGATCCCATAGCATCTGGATCTACTTACTAACTTCCTAATAGTCCATCTACCTTCAAACTCAACTAAAACAAAGTACTGTACCTGTTACATAACTCCGTCCCTGGAAAAAGGAGAAACAACAGGAGAAAAAACCCGTTCCACTAAAACCAACGGGTCCCATACCATACCCCGGTACTTTGTTAATTTGCCAGCACCCTCATGATGACATCCCTGCCTCAGTTTGTAAGAAAAAAGTTAATCAAACGACGGAAGATACTATTGTTTCCGGGACCCACAAAGGAATGATCGGCTTCACCACCCACCCCCCGCTGCAGTCATGTGAGCTGCAGGAGAATCAATCTCCCCTTTCTCGCGGTACCAGGAACGCGCTCCCATTCGTCTATCGGGTTGATGGCTGCTGCGCTCCACTGTGGGACTCCCTGTCGGGTTTGGTCGAACGGTCTTGTTCTTTTTTCTTTCTTTCTTTCTTTTTTCTGTTTCTTGCTTTTGCCGTTTCCGCCCTTCGATTGGATGGATGGCTTTTATTACTTGTGGATGAAAGCTCAACCTATGATGTCGACGATGACCTTGGGGACGGTTCGCTGGCAGGGTTTGTTTGAATGGAATGCGCGACAAGTGTCCCCGTCGCCCCCGCCCGCCCCTTGGGTGAGATAGCCTAACCCATGCTTGACGCGTCTGGTTTGGTGGTTGTTGTTGTTGGTAAATGGTTGGTTTGGATCTATATCGCCCTGACTGTGTCTGACTAGGGACCGCAGGATGGGATGAAGTTGAATGGATTGACTTGACTGACCCACTGGTGAATCCAGACTGATTGGTTGCTGGTGCCGATCCTATATCATACGTAGGTAGGTAGGTAGGTAGGTAGGTAGGTAGGTAGGTAGGTAGGTAGGTAGGTAGGTAGGTAGG
Organism: Aspergillus neotritici; assembly: GCA_023619815.1. Lineage (NCBI taxonomy): Eukaryota > Fungi > Ascomycota > Eurotiomycetes > Eurotiales > Aspergillaceae > Aspergillus > Aspergillus neotritici. Next base: position 75,343 of record JALZYL010000024.1, on the reverse strand, counting down.
TAGGAAGGTAGGTAGGTAGGTAGGTAGGGCGGTAGCAAACTACAGCATTTCCGGTCTCTCGACTCCATCGTGGGATTATTGGGCCAACCTTGCCCTGGTTGTCTTGTTGGTTTCATACCGAAATGATGCCATTGCCAGGCAGCCAATGGGGCCAACACGCCGTAGTCAGTCAGTCGGTCTATCAGGCTCGCACTGCATCCGGCAGCATGGTGTGTATGGATGGATCATGTCGGACGGACGCGGCTGAGACAGGCTCATCTCATCCCATCCCATCCTCCTCGGCAGCAATCAAGACACACGTTGCCTTCCTGCGTTGGTCGGGCATTGTTCGCTCGCTCGCCTCATGGGGCTAAAACATAGGGACCTATATTTGGTACCAACAGGGGGCGGCGTATAGCAGATCGGCACTTCTTTCCCATGGGCTGGGCCAGATGGAATATGCATGCCGTGCAGACCAGGATGACTCCCATTCCCAAACCACCTTATCATGTCTGTCGGTATTGTCGCACCAACATGCCACCAACAATGGGACCAGACGAGACCCACTGGGCGAAACGCTTCTCACCGTTTTCTTTCTTTTTTTAATCTTTTCCCAAGCGTTGTACAACATCCAACGGGGCGTATTCTGGGCAACTACTGCCCGAAGTCACCGCTGGTTTGGTGTAACCGGCAGCCGGATGGGAGAGACTAGGTAGGGAGGATGGTATGTACGACCATTTTCCTATCATGGACGCTGCAGAGATCACCAACCACATGATTGATAAGGGTCATCACGTCACCTTGAGCTTGAGCTTGACCTTGTCCTTGTCCTTGTCACCTCGTCACCGCTTGTTATGGTCACGGGTGTATGGAGGACGAAGGACTCCGTTCGATATAGTAATTCTGTCTCCTATTTCTATTTGATTTGTTTCAATCATGACTAGGGATATTGTACAAGACGAGGGTAGATCCACTTCCCCATCAGCAATAGTTGCCTACGTACCGTCTGTAGTATAGGTAGGGGTGACATACCGATCGAGTATAGATCCAGAAAACCGCCTCGTTTCTCTTGCATACCATTGCACGATCCTGTCTCGGTGTTGAGCGGTGACAGCTCTGCAGCTGCACAGGAGGCATACCTTAGGTACCTACCTGCCTACCTACCTAGTGGTTGGATATAGTACTTTTGTCCCCGGCCCACTTTCTCCCCTTTCTGACCATTTTCCTCTCATGATATTCTAGACCTCTCTTGGCTGAGACATCTGCCTCCAGTGGCTAGTCTCCGCTCTGTGCCAAGCGATAGATTAAGTGGAAGGAAAACTCCAGCGCGTCTCATGGGTCTCGCATGGGGGAAGGAGAGAGGAAGGCAGACAGACAGACTGGTAAGGAATGTGTGTCTCTTGTCAGACCGTGTCGACCTAGTAACTAGTAGCCTACAGGAAGTGGAAAGTGGGGAGGTGGATGATCGATGGATCCATGATGATATCCATGGATGATAGATCGAGAATATGGGCCCGACAAAAGTACGGCGAGTCCACCAGTCTGGTACCTTTCTTTCTTTCTGTCTTCCCGCTATTTTTAATTCCTTGTCCCTCGGGATTTCTGTGGTATTTTTGTTTCTTATTTTCTGACTCCATTCCCATCCGCTTTCCCGGGCCAGACCGATCGGAATCTCCAATCCGTCATCTCTCTCTCTCTCTCATCTCTATCATCTCTCTCTCGAATGATCTTCCTCTGTCTCCCCCCCTTTTCTTCCACTTTTCTTTTTCTTTCCTCCAGGATCCGCTTCGATCGGAGTGTTTCCGGCCCCCATGATTGGCCTGACCGATCTGTCATCATTGCATCCAGGCAATTCCGTCCTGTCTTGGCTGAATGGGTGGCGCCAATGATGCCACCGGTGGCGGGCGGATGGCGCATCGCTCTTCAGCAGGGAATCGTGAGCGGTCTACAGGTCGGACGTGGGAAGGAGGAATCATCATGATGAACAGTTTTTTTCGATTTTTCTTTCCTTGGTCTTGATCCGGACTTGGTTTTCCTGCTCTGAACTTTCTTTTTCATCCGGGTTAGTGGTTATTTTTGGCCCCCTCTGTCTATCTTCGTCTTCCTCCTCCCATGGCAATGTGACACGTCGATTTCCTGCTCCCACTCTTTGAAGTCGGTGAATCTTTCTTTCTTTCATTCGGTCAGGACATCAGGTAACAAGGAAATTGTATGGCACGACACCAACCCAACGGCCGCCATCCCTCCCGTGGCTTCATGCGAACTGCCTACCTGCAGAATCACACACCCAATCTTTCTCTCTGTCATGGTTACTTGGGTAGCGACGCTGTACACCAGACCGGCTGTGCCTCACTCCGGTATCCAGCTAGACTATACTGTACACTCGGTAATCGGGCCCCCATCGCTTCTCCCACGATAGGTAGTGCGAAGGTGCTAGCTACCAGATCCCCGATCAACACCGAGAAGAACCCCCACGTCCAATCAAGTCCGTCACGGATAGTGTCTTCCGACGAGCATACCTCCGCTGAAGACAGACAGACAGATAGACAGACCGGTCGAACCGATCCTCCGCCCGTCTCGTCTTCGGGAAGAGATGAGGAGTCGGCTCGTGCGTGACTAGACGACCTAGCGTCTGGGATCCCGGACCCGTCGCGCAATAGTTTCCCTTTAGCCCTGTCACTAACGAGCTACCGGTGTCGGCTCTGGGGTTGGCAGGTCCCCCGCTATATTAGCTTGGAGACAGTTGCTCGAAGCGGGGGGAGCTGATGACGGCTAGTCCACTCCCGGTGCTGCTTGATCCTGATGCGATATGCCGGCTTGGGGGCTAGACTCGGATTCTGACGCCGACACGAGATGATGGCGATCTTCTGCCGGGATGAGTCGCTTGCGATTCAGTCAGCTGATGGATCTCGTGGGCCCGTCTTACTGGCGGTATTGGGGTGGGTTGGTGGAGAGAGATAGTTGAGTAGAAGATTGGGGCTGGGGCGGGTCGTTGGCCGCGACGTGACTGTCTGGAGTATGTGGATCTGGGCAGTGTTCTGGGTTGTCGGCTGTAGATGATACTTCCTGGAATTCGTAGAGCACTCATTGGCTTGGGTTTGGTCTGGAGAGATGGGGGGCAGTCTGGCGTAGGCAGTTGCTACTAACGTTGCTGTTTTGATACCTTCTGCTATTAGCCTTTGTTTGGAGCCGTTCAGACTGCTATCGTTCTACACAGCGTGGGGTCTGACCGTTGTAGTGTCCAATTTGGAGTTGTTGATATTCCCTTCTCGATATATATATCGCGCTGGACGCGGGATGATGACGTTAATGTTCTGCCATCATATATACATGGCGCAAATCGACCACGACCTCTGTTGTCAATGACTTATGTCCGCGTATATAATTTATAGTTACCCTTGAGATGCCCATTAATTGGAAACACCATATACCGAAGCACTGTGTGGATGGTTCCTTCCCCGCATGACGTTGATCGTGTCGGGAAAGAAAATGAAAATTCAACGTGGACGAAAGAACAACAATCCAGTCACCAAATACCCTCATCGCAGAAACAACCTTGCATTCATATCAACCCATCTTACTTAGCCTCCAGAACATTCACACTATATCGTATTAATCCCATCTGGGTCGCTCTACGCCGGGCGATCGCCGTTGATCATGGTCTTTCTCCCTCACCACGTCGCGTCCGCTTTGTCCACTCTCGCACATCCCGCCGACAATGATCCGATCTTGCAATGGGTCAATGACCCCGAAGCCAGCAGCATCCTGGGGCTCAGCACCTCGGATACTGGCATCGCAGCCCACCGTAACCTGATCCTCCGTCACCCGGATAGGGCGATTGTGCTGGCCAAAACGAAACTAAACTTTTTCCCCTTCGAAGATGTCGAGGACTGCTGGCGACGACTCTACACGGACGCGAACATCGCCAGAGCCTGTCAGAACGTCTGCCGCGAATGCGGGGTGGCACGCGACGACGACGACGCCGAATGGGATAGTTTGACCAATGAGTTTTATCACTCTCGTGTCATCCAGAAACTGAGGCAAGCCGTCCCTCCAGGGACCGAAGATGGGGAAACAGACGAAAGCGCATGGAAGATCGACCCCGACGCACCCTGGGTCGCGCCCACCATTCACCTCCTCGACATGGCCTTGATCATGACCGGAGCCCCTTGGCGCGAATGGATCGTCCAGTCCTTCCTCGATGCGCTGCGGGCTGCGACAGTGACGACGCCGTTGCGTCCGGACCCTGCTCAGCTCACGCGCGAAGACTCTGACGGTGCCCGCTCCGCAAAACGGAGAAGGCTGTCTCCATCTCTGTTCCCGCCAGACACGATCCCCGCACCCGAGCTCCAGTACCCCATCCCTCGTGTCTCGGCCCCCTCGTTCGACGCCATGGTACACCATATCCAGGAAATTAGAACCCCCATTGTGATCACCGACGCCGTCAACCACTGGCCGGCCTTGTCCGACCGTCCCTGGTCGTCCAGGGACTACTGGTTTGAGAAAACGTTCGGTGGTCGCAGGCTGGTTCCCGTTGAAATCGGTCGGTCTTACACGGACGCTGACTGGACTCAGCGTATCATGGAGTTCAGGGAGTTTGTTGACCGCTACATTTGGCGGGGAGCAGCGGGCGCGGGGTTCTGCCAGTCGAGACCTGGCAACAACAACGACGACCAGGAGAACAGTCCGAGCGAAGACGAAGAAACAGAGACCGGATACATGGCGCAGCATGACCTGCTGAAACAGATCCCCGCCCTGCGGAAGGATATCTGCGTCCCCGACGCCTGTTACATTGACGGGCCCGCCCCGGAGCGCGGGACCCCCTTGGACCTGAAAAAGCGCCGGAGAAAAGAAGAGGAACAGAAGCAGCGGAATCGGGCAAATAGTACCTCCTCTGACACGGCGCCGCACGCGCAAGATCGACGCGAGCGCGCAGACTCCTCTCCTTCTCCGTACACTGGCGAACCGATCATAAACACGTGGATCGGACCGGCATGGACCATCTCCCCCCTGCACCACGACCCCTACCACAACATGCTCGTCCAGGTAGTCGGCGCGAAGTACATCAGACTCTACTCGCCCAAAACCCCCGCCTCGCAGATATACCCCAAGGGGATGGAGCGCATCGGCAGTTCCACCACCACGCCAGCAGACGCAAGACGCCACGATGACGACGAAGCGGGGGGAAAAGCAGAAGAAGACCCTTACTCCATACCCCACATAAATTCCAACTCCTTAGCGGACACCGGCAGGCTCATCGACATGTCGAATACCTCGCAAGTCGACTTAGCAGCCATTGAGCTCTCCCCCGCCGAAACGGACCAGTGGAACGAGATGTGGCCGGGCTTTTTGGACGCGGAGTATGTGGAGACGGTGTTGAAGGAGGGCGAGTGTCTTTATATTCCGATCGGATGGTGGCATTATGTGAGGGGGTTGAAGGGGGGCGTGAGTGTTAGTTTTTGGTGGTGATATTCTTTCTTTCTTTCTTTTTTCTTTTAGAGCGTGCTGGTTATAGATATTATTCTTGTAGGAAGAAAGGGTCAGGCGCTAACTTGGATGCTGGCTATTATTACTTTATGGCTTTTATATCCTATGCTAATGAATTACATTAATACTTCTTTGATTATGACGCCGTAATCCGTACTATGATCAATGTATTCCATTCATATTCTTACCTATGTATATACATATATAATATAGAGGGTATAAAGCACCCTATAAACATTCTAGTAATCACCACCACAGTCAAACCAAACCACTATGCACATCTTCCTCTCCCTCTCACCACCTACCCAGCAAGACACCAACCATTATACCATACCAGTATAGCCTCCCTCACCCACTACCCACGCAAGTATACACCCCCAAACCCAGCCCAGCAATACCATATATAATATCAAACATCAACCCCGTCTAACAAGCATCAACGGCTTCCCCGCCTCAATAGAATCCCCAGACTGAACAAGGACCTTCTCGACCGTAGCGCCCACAACGTGCGGCTCAGCGCGCACAGCGATCTCCAATTTCATGGCTTCGAGGATGATGACGACGTGGCCTTCGTCCGTGAGGCGGTCGCCTGGATTGACTTGGACTTTCCAGACGTTGGCGTTGAGGGGTGCTTCGATGGGGGTTATTTTTGGGTCTGGATTGTAGTTTCGTTTGTTTAGCTTGGTCTGGTCTGGGTGGAAGTGATGTTGTGTAGGTAGGATGATGGAAGAGAGAATGAGGGGAGAGGAGGAAAGACAAACCTTTGAGTAAATCCTCCACAGCATCAGCAGGTACACCCCTTTCCTGCTTCTCGGCGGCCCATTTCGCGAGCAGCTCGCTCTCGAGATGGTCCATCTCGGTCTGGGCTTTGCGCTGGCGTGTGCGGATCGCGGCGACTTCGGACTGCGTGTCGCGGAGGAGTCGGTTGTGCTCTGCCATGTCGAAGGTGACTTCTTCCCATTGGTACTCGTAGCGGCCGCTGTTGAAGAGTGCGAGTTGTCTTTCGTACTCGGCTTCGCTGACGCGGTAGAAGGTGAGCTGGTCGAAGTCTTCGAAGAGCCAGGGTTGGTTCGCTGTGTAGCCCTTTTTGGAGCCGAGGATGTCCACGCCTGGAATGGTCATTCCGGTCATTTGGTAGCCGCCCGGGGAGTCGACGTTGTAGAGCCTGCGTGGGTTGGTTATTTGGCTGTCGCTGTGGCCCCAGAGAAGAGGGGGGCGGTAGGAATGGGTGGTATGGGGGTAATGAGTGACTCACGCCATGCAGCTTCCTCCCCATGAGACTGACCCTGCGGGGGTGTAGACCCGGCTGGGGTTCATCTTCGGACAGTTCATGCGCTGTCGTGGATCGACGGGAAGGGAGAGCGGGAGCGCCGTGAAGAAGCCGACGGCGACGACCATGAAGCTTGCGGTGAGGTAGATGTTTTGGAACTCTTCCATGGTGAAGGCGTTGTTCTTGGCGACAAAGGACATGTTGTCTGGGAGGTAGGAGGCGTAGGGCCGCTGTGTCTCCATGTACCGCTGGAGTGCGTCCTTTTGTCTCTGGCTTTCAAAGGTGAGCGGTAGTTTGAAGAGTCGGCTGGGCATTTTGGCGGCGCTGAGGTCGCCGAGTTGGGCTTCGATGGTGCAGAGGTAGGTTACGAGGTCTTTCTGTGGGATCTTGGCACCGTTGTAGTAGAGCATGAGAGCTGGAAGGGATTAGTGTTATAGTCCTGTTTTGATAGCGGAGGAAGACGTACAGTTACCACAGCCGACCATTGCGATGAGCCCGTTTGAAAAAGTGATGTCGCCCTTCCCCTCGCTCAGCGCTTTCTTGAGAGCAGTGACTCGGCAGCGGTGGTTTAGGTCAAATGCGCCTCGGCCATAGTCAATCAGGATGTAGTCATCCCCGGCCTAAAATGTTCAATCAGGTTGAGCCTATATATAGGCAAAAGCCATGTCTTACCTGTCGATATGAAACAAGCGGCTGATTGCCCTTCTCCTGGATCTGGTGGACGACACCACTGCCGCGACTCCTGGCCGCCACTTCAGGCGGCAGATCAGTTGCAAGCGGAGTAACATCGCTGAAGCCACTCCCCTGGGAACAGCACTGGGCAACCTCACTGACCAATCGTTCAACGTCGTTGCGGGAGGCTATGGCATCTGCCAGGGAGGTAGCCCTGTATTTGAGAGTGTCTCCCGCTTTTACTTGTCCCAATTTCCATAGATCCGCCTTCACAATAGTATGGCTGCTGATAAACCCGCCGAAATCTGGCGCATCCTGTGGAAATATCACGGGGTCATCCCCAGTCCAGTTGAGCGAGCCTATAGCGTATCCATACTCGATCAAGTTGGATGGGTGAGCGCCGCCTTCGCCTCCATCCGAGCGCGCCCAGGTGGGCTTGGGGCCGATAAGTCGGATTCCACCTCTTGCAGCATTATGCGAAACTTTCCATTCGGTGGTGTAAAGCATGTCGATGCTTTCCGGCACGAGGTAGCCTTCATCATAGGGCCCAGGCATAGCCAATAGCTCCCAGTGGCTTGGGTACTTGGGGACGAGGTGCTCTGGGAGACGAACGTCCGCATTGGTATCTGGGATTTGCTCCGTGATTGAAAGGAGATCGCCTGAAGCAAGCTGTCGACCTTGGTACCCTCCTACTCCGACCATAGGAGAGGTGGATTTGGATCCGAACCACTCGGCAACATTGGAGAACCCACCATACACTGCCAGATAGGCTCTACAGCCATTTCCTAGCGTTTTGCCTACCTTCAAGCGCTGACCAGCAGAAACTCGGACCCGGGCCCACATCGGGATAGGACTGCCATCGAGGCTGGCCTCAATCGGGGCTCCACAAAGCGAGACGATGGCTGGCCCTAGAAAACGCAATTCGGGCCCGCTGAGGGTAATCTCTAACCCTTCAAGACCGACAGGATTCCCCACCAGCGCGTTCGCTATCCGGAATGCCAAGGGATCCATAGGGCCAGAGTGACAGAACCCACGACCGAGGGTAGGACGACCCGGCCAGTCCTGGATGAGTGTATAAGCACCCCCAGAGAGCACGTCCACAGCTGAAATATTGTACTGGAAGTTGTCCAGAAACTTGGTGATCGTGTTCCCTGAGGCAAACCTCTCATCCGCGAGGATAGCGGCCAGGAATTGTAGGTTTGTTGGAGGGCCGCAGATTCGTGACTCCGTCAATATCGCTTTCATTCCCTTAATTGTTTCCTCTCTGCTCGGCGAATGAAACATGACTTTTGCGAGGAGAGGGTCTGAGTTTCATCAATTACCTGTCCCATAATCATAATACATACTAGCGACGTACCGTAATTCGCCGACACTTTGATTCCTCTGTAAACCCACGTGTCAATCCTAGACCCCGGTAGCGCATTCCACTCGACGCTCTGCAAGGTTCCTGGGCATGGTGCGAAATCTTTCACTGGATTTTCCGCGTAGACCCGAGCCTCGATAGCACAACCCGACGGCGCATCAGTGGGTATAGAAGCAAGGAAAGCCGCCTCTAAGCCCGGTTTTCCGGAAAGTTGAGCGTTCGCTTGCTTCAGCATTAGCTCCACCAAGTCAAGCCCATAACACAGTTCCGTGATCCCATGCTCAACCTGGAGACGGGTGTTCATTTCAAGGAAAAAGAACGCCCCTGTCTCGTCATCCACGAGATATTCAATTGTCCCGGCTGATGCATAGTTGATCGATTCAGCGAGTCGGACGGCAGCCTTGCATAAGTCTTCTCTCAAACCGGAATTCTTTGTGACGAACGGACTCGGGCATTCTTCAATGACCTTTTGGTGTCTTCGTTGGATTGAACATTCGCGTTCGCCAATAGATATAGCTTTACCGGCGCCGTTGCCAAATACCTGAACCTCGATATGGTGACTCGATGGATAGTAGCGTTCAATAAACATCCCGGCATTTTTAAAGAGAGCTTCTCCTCTGGACCTAACGGTCGCAAAAGATTCTCGAACTTCTTTCTCCGAGTGGCAAGTAAGCAGACCCATCCCACCACCGCCAGCTGTGGCTTTGAGCATAACCTGGGCCATATCAGCCTTGCGTGAAAGAAGTGAATTGGATCGCGGAAAGAGAAGAGGGAAGTACCGGAAAACCCAAGTCATTGGCAGTTTTGACTGCTTCATCTTCACTCGTTACGAGCCCCAGCGAGCCTGGGACAATAGGGACTCCAGCCTTGGTGGCTAAATCCCGTGCCGTGTGCTTGAGTCCAAAGGCTTCAATACTCTCCGGGGAAGGGCCAGCAAAAACCAAACCAGCGCTGGAAACCGCTCTCGCAAAATCGGCGTTCTCAGACAAGAACCCATAGCCTGGAATGATAGCGTCAGCGCCAGCTTGCCTGGCGATTTCGATAATTTGATCCCTGCTAGGTGTTAGAATAGCTGCGTTGAATAGTGTATACAAAGACTGGTATACCCATCGATGTATGCCTTAGAAGGGGGCCCCGAGAGCAGAAACGCCTGGTCTGCTAGGTGGACGTGGGACGAGGCGGCATCGGGTTCGGTATAGATAGCAACTGTGCGGAGTTGTAATCGCCTGAACGCAAGTATTAGCTACATTGGACCGAGTCGTGGAGACGATATCATAGTGGCCTTCAGTGTTGCGTACTTTGCTGTTGTCAAGATCCGAACGGCGATCTCGCCACGATTAGCGACGAGTAACGTTTTGAGAGAGTCCATTGTAGGTGGGGAGTAATCAAGAAATAATGCCCACAAAGGCTATGCTCTCGTCGGACCCATTGCACTTTATATGGGAGGGGGCTCTATCTGGGGTCTCTATCTGCGGTATTTTTAGTCAGACACGAGAATTGGAGAACCGGCGAGTCGGTATCATAATCCAATGACGTTGAATGATTGTACCCCATAATGACCGCCAAGGCTCATGATGTGGTGAGTTTGGGGTCAATGTCGACCGAATGCGATTGGGGGATGTGGGGAAAGGTGCGGAGTTGCTCCTCCATGTGGCAACTGATAAGGAAGAAGATCCCCTTGGCCCGAGTATCTATATAAGCGGGCAGATCCATGAGCATTCAGAGTGTGGCACAAAGTTTAACCCCGCGCCCGACCTGGCTTCAATATTAATAATTCCCAGCAACCTGCACGCTCCTTCTTTTCGCTGTTTCTTCGAGCGGTGAATAAACCGGAGGGAAAGGTACCAAAGAAAAAACCAGACAGCCGCTACAATGGCTCCAATACAGCACAAGGCACTGATCAACTGTGATATGGGCGAGGCCGTAAGTCAAATCAAGGGTCGTCCTGTCTGGCAGTAACTTATGACGTTGACGCTTTCAATAGTATGGCAACTGGGCCTGCGGACCCGACCTCGAACTCCTCCCCATGGTCGATATTGCCAACATCGCCTGCGGTTTCCACGGTGGCGATCCCCTCATCATGATGGAAACCGTCCGAAACTGCAAGGCCCACAACGTTCTTATCGGGGCGCACCCCGGACTGCCGGATCTCCAAGGGTTCGGGAGACGGGAGATGAAGCTTTCCCCTGAAGAGCTCACGGCCATCACCATCTACCAGGTGGGAGCACTAAAGGGGTTCTTGGACCGGGAGGGAGTCCGGTTGAACCACGTGAAGCCGCACGGGGTACTTTATGGGATGATGTGCCGGGACTATGAGGTGGCCAAAGCGGTGATGCAGGGAATCCCCCAGGGGGTCCCGGTTTTCGGGCTTGCGGGCACCCAGATGGAGAAAGCGGCCAACGATCTGGGGATCGAGTTCTGGGCGGAGCTCTATGGGGATGTCAAATACGATTCCAAAGGCATGCTCGTGATCGACCGGAAGAAGAAGCCATGGGATCTGGGAGACGTGGAACGACACGTGAGTCAGCAGGTGGAAGAGCAGTCCGTCACGGCGGTGGATGGGACTGTGGTGCCATTACCATTGAAAGACTATCCGTTGTCGATATGTTGCCATTCTGACTCCCCTGGCTGTGTGGACATCATCAAGACGACCCGAAAGGTAGCGGATGCATTCAACCAAAAGTACGGGAAATGATGGTGTGGGGGGTGACGTATGTATATATGAGCGTGGGCCAACGGGGAGTCTGTACATCAATAGCATTGACCACTAGAAACGAAATTGCAGGTAATGAACAGGCCTGTGGAGCTCACTGATGTCTCGTGCTTGATGTAAACCAGTCAGGGTCTTTGGAATGGAAAGAACAAATCAAGAGAAGGAGAAGGATCCATCATGGATCCATCATGGATGAGGAGAATGAAGTTGATGGACAGGGGTTGAGCACCTGAGGCAGATGTTTTTCTGCTTATCCGTTTGTTGGTTTTGTCTGTCTCCACCATGGCCCCATCTCAGTCTCTCCTTCACCTTCTCATATTTGCTTTCGGATTTACCCGACTTGGCTGCTCTATTTTATTCCCTTATACTGTCTTTACACCAAGGTCTGGCATCCTCACAGGGATATAACCCAGTCCCCCAAGAAATGGGACTATGAGCCTGTCTAGAACGGCCGTCAAGAGATCTCACCACCTGTTCAGATCTGATAGATCAAACATCAAATCCTCACGAGATGGTCAAGTGCACGTCCACACGAGGGTCATCTACGTCAAACAAGAGGGTCAATACGAGAGCCAGCCTCGAGATACGAGAACAGCCACGGCATGCGACTAGCTGATTGGGGCATTTGGTGACAGCTAAACAAAATCGGGGACACTTTGGAACCTGTTCATTATGCGACAAGAAATGCTAAACGTTTCAACAGTGCCTCCATCGACATCATGACGATCTGATACCGATAAGGCGGATGATTCATACCTGCCGTCTTGGTATTAGCGGCGATGCAAAATGTTCCCCGCACCGAGACACTTGCCCAAGATAGGTTTAGAGTTGTCATTCGGAGGGCGTCGCAAGTGCAGGGAGCAACGCCTTCCACCTTTCGGACCCCTAGGACAACTCCGGCCAACCTCCATCCATGGATATCAGTACCCAACGCAGAACGGCGAATGACCGCAATACGATGCCCCTCTTCGACCACCACTAGTATTCGTCGAGGTCGGTGACCCGCTAGCACACGGTACCACGGGATCCATAGTTCCGCAGGGAAACATTCTCCTCTCGTCTTCCTTCTGGCGGACCCACCGACTTGCTCATTCCCATATACTTGCGATACTCGGGTTTATGTCTGGCTTGCTCACGCTGTCAACACATCAATCTGTCCATTCCCTTTCTTTGTACTGTCCTCAAGTTTGGCCTTGAAATCCAATTTCGTGCGAGAATTGACGCTCTACTGATCATTTGAATGCTCCATAACTTCTTATTCGGCTCAAGGATCACATCGACGGGTTCCTGAACTCTGTCTCATGGAATATTTCGATTTCGACGAGGCCTCCCATGGCTTTCACGGACGGGACGATGATGTGGCTTCGGACCAAATCGAGATCGATGAGGATGATGCGGCAGCCAACAACTGTACACTCGCCCTGGAACCACCGCTAGACCTTTCCAACGATCCCCAAGAACCACCGGTAGCAGAACAAGACCCCCAAAGTACCTCCGAACAGACCGTGGACAACGGGGTCTATCCCATGTTTCGTGCTAAAGATCCTTGTGACTTCTGCAGGAACATGGGCCTGGACTGTTTTGTCGCGACGCGTGGAGTGATGCAGAAAAACGGCTGCACGTGCTGCATATCCCTCTATCGCGAATGCAGTTTCACCCATGCCAAGGCCCCAGGCAAATTCTTGGATACCCTACACCCGATCAATGAGAACGTGGATATCCCTACCGGTGGTCTCACGGGAAAGAAAGCCCTCAGGTCGCTCTCCGGTGTTGCAGTGCCAGAAGACGCGGATACTCGGTCGAGGAAGAGCACATCTCGACTCTCACGGGAGGCTGTTCGCATCCTCAAGGAATGGCTCTACGAGCATAGAGACCATCCCTACCCCAGCGACGAGGCAAAGGACGAACTAAAGGAGCGCACGGGCCTGAAGCGTATCCAAATCTGCAACTGGCTTGCAAATGCCCGACGGCGCGGCAAGGTTCGACATGCCCCGCGAAGCAGCTCCCCCGTTCCCGGAGCGATTGACATCCCGAACCAAGACCAGCAACGGAGGGACTTCACCCTCATGACTCCAATGGAACGATGGAAGCACTCACCCCCCGAAAACGAACCTGCCACAGCCACAGACATTTTACGAGCCTTGGTCAATACCTCCCTGGATTCTGTAAGGGAACGATCGTCCAATACGGGTCACGTGCGTTCCTACTCTAGGGTGACTGGGTCAAGCAATGACTCAAGCCATGCCAACTCCAATATGTTCCACACCCCATCCGTCTCTAGCTTGGATACAAGTCGGTCTGCCACTCGTTCCTCAGTCTCCGAACTCTCTCTTGTCTCGGACTTCTCTCATCGGTCGTCCCTCGGATCGTGGGGCTCCATGGAGCGGAAAGAGCGTCGTCGCCGTCGCAAGGCATCGACGCCCAGCAACCTCTTCAACCAACAGAAATCTCGAAGTGCCCGTATATTTCAATGCACTTTCTGTGCCGACTCCTTCCAGACCAAGTACGACTGGCAGCGCCACGAAAAGTCATTGCACCTGGCCCTCGAGAAGTGGACGTGCTCCCCTCAAGGTGGCATAGCTCACGTGGACGGTGCCAACCGCTGTGTCTTTTGTATGGCTACCAACCCGGACAGGGACCACCTGGAAACCCACAACTTCAGCACCTGCCAGGAGAAGACCCCCGCCGAGCGTACCTTCTACCGAAAAGACCATCTCAACCAACACTTGAGACTCATGCACGATGTCAAGTTCCTTCCTGCCATGGAGAAGTGGCGCAGCAACACCTGCGAGATCCGATCTCGCTGTGGTTTCTGTGCCAAAGAATTGATGACTTGGAAGGACCGAGTGGATCATTTAGCCAGCCATTACAAAGACGGTGCTAGTATAGACCAATGGGAGGGTGATTGGGGTTTCGACCCCCAGGTCCAAAGCCTGGTCGAGAACGCCATCCCTCCCTATCTTATTGGACAGGAGCGTCACTCGTTGGATCCTTACACGGCCGCCCGCGGCGTAAACCGGCCGCCCGGCCTCAAGGTGCCGCAGGACGCCAGCTGCTTTGAGCGTCTCCAACGTCAACTCACTGCCTTCATTCAGTCCCAGCTGGCAAACGGTATCATCCCTACGGATAGGATGATACAGGATGAAGCTCGACAGATCATCTACGAGAATGACGATCCCTGGAACCAGACATGTGCCGACAACCCCGTGTGGCTGAGTGTGTTGAAGCGGGATTCCGGGTTGGCGTCTCTTCCAAACTCGGACCATATCCAATTCGACAATCTTGGGATGCGACCTCCCTATGCCTCCGACCATGGACTACCACGGGCGCCTATGGAAACTAACTTCCTGGCCCGGACCTTTTGCTCCCAACCGACGTTTAATTCAGGGCCATTCGGCTCTGGATTCCACAGCCCCGCCGCCATTGGTACCGGACAATCATCCGCTGCTCCTAGTATCCCTGGTAGCTCTTCTGGGAGCTACATTGGGGCCAGTGGAGCGATGCCCGTGACCCACCGCCCGGGATTGTCCGCAGACCTGGGGAGCAGCCATTCAACCGGCCTTACATCCCATTCGACTCCTGCCAGTGGATCAACCGATCCACTCGTGCAAATGGGATTCGAACCGGCGTTTTTGCGTCGGTTGGAGGAGAGTTATGATGCTCTGCAGCTGGACGATTTGGAAGGTTTGACCTTCGAAAAAAACCCTGTCCCTGGGAGGGAAGGCGAGGCCGCACAAGTCTCAGGAAAGCAGCCGGAGCCAACCTATGAACCCCATCGGATCCCAAACTCTAAGCCAGCCGACTCAATGGTGGTTGATGATCCGTGGGAGGACCCCGCACAAAGCATGCGCTATTGGGGTTAGGTGTTGAGGTATGGATGACGTCTGGGAATCGCGGACAAGAGTTATCGGGACTTTGATGGAATCCAAAAAGCGGTAAAATCTTATTTCTTCTTCCCCTCTTTTACTAGTCTTTGTGGACATAGCCTGACCACGCTTTGGACATTAATGTTTTCCCTATTTCCCTGATCAGATTGGAACTTATGAATCATTAGTATCATGCAAAATCAGAGCGAAATATACAGAAAAGAACTATGGAATAGAATTGCAGCCTCTTTCAGACACGAGTCTTACCAAGATGCACCTTTCCGCGATGTAGTTGAAGTCAGTGGCGTGTGATAGTACGACGTCGGCCTCGTAACTTGTTTCAGGAATGCACATGCGTGGCGGGAGAATTTCTGGCGCTTATCGGGTTTCACTTTATCGGCCCCACTGTCTGACTGACATGTGATGATCGGCTCTTTTCCTCTTCTTTTTCCCTGCCTTTTTTATGCTTTAGTTTTGACTCCAGTTCGTATTTTGCTTTGTTTCTTGAACTCTCCATGTTTCAAACTTACAGACCTTCAGTTTCTGTCAGATAGATCGTTACCTTTTCGTCAGATCCACGTGGGAACCATGATCATCTAGAAAGCCAGGTCCTCAACCAAGGGACTTCTTTCCCAGCCACTATTCGGAGTCCATGGCGTCGATCAAGCTTTTATTCATTGCGCAATTTCCATCAGGTTGATGCTTCCGCCTCTATCCATAGTTTAAGACCCCGCTCTTGCGCACCGCTATATATCCCACCGTGAACAAGACAAACACGCTCGCAAAATGGACCTCGCACCACAGTCACCGCTGGCCGACCCCATGCTGTGTCCGCCAACTGTCATGGGCCTCTTCCAGGTGATACCCGCCTCGATCAGACAGCGGATCCCCAGCCTGTATCCTTCCCTGCAACTGAGGGCGGCCTATGAGAGAACCGATCTGCCGGCGAAGGCAGGAAGGGAGTGGTCGACGCTGCGTTCCGTTTCAGAACCGGAACTCGACTACTTTGGTACGGAGCCGATCGCCACAGCGACGGATTTACGGCATCCTAAGACTGCGCGGAGTACGGCTATGGACCAGGGGTCCTTCCAGTCGCGGGTCCCGGGGCAGCCCTCTGGTGGCGGGGAGGATCACCACGTTGCTGACTCGACGCCGCTGATGGCGGACTATGAAGTGCACTCTGGTATTGGGTGGAATCGAGTGACCCCGGGTTCGTGTCCTATTCTTCCAGGGGCTGTGTCCCACTGGATTGCGCAAGTGCACTCATAGTGAGTATCATCAGTGCTAATCCTGGTCAATAGCGTTGAGCCTCCTGCAGAGTTCGAGCGATGAGGCGCGACGACCCAACTGCGACGGCCGTCTGGCGCGTTCTCTGTTCCTCCACGGACTCAGCTATCTCCTTGGTGCTCTCCCAGAGGACTTGTCTCCAGAAGAAGCGGCAACGCTCAAAAACAGTATCCCC
Organism: Aspergillus neotritici; assembly: GCA_023619815.1. Classification (NCBI taxonomy): domain Eukaryota; kingdom Fungi; phylum Ascomycota; class Eurotiomycetes; order Eurotiales; family Aspergillaceae; genus Aspergillus; species Aspergillus neotritici. The sequence goes on along the minus strand of JALZYL010000024.1, from coordinate 58,531 downwards.
GGCAGAGCCAAGCGGTCTCTTGCGCCATCGTCGGCCGGGGCAAGCCATCCAACCGGGTCCCTCAAGCGTCAGAACGTACAGACCTCCGTGCAGCGGTCGTGCGTCCATCGACTGCTCGCCTTTATGATTGTTCATTTCTTCCTTGTCGTGCACTTTCTGATGCCGTACATCAAGCTTCTGCTGCACCACTTGTATCAGTATGAGAGGTCCCACCGGATCACAGAACGGGCGTTCTCGACGGCCCTGGGCGTCGCTGATCACTTGGGAAAGAGCGGTTTCAATCTTGGATCGAGAGCTATGACTTTGCAGGAGGGGAAGGTGGGTGCTACGGTGTCGGGAGCGGCTTCGTGGTGGATGGAAGGCATCACGGGTGGGGTCTGCGAGGGCGTGGGGGAAGGCATGGCTATCCTGGGGTTCACTCGCCCCGATGCTGACTGGACGCCGTCACCACGGCGGTCGCCAGAAGTTGACTCATGAGTTTTAGACTGTTTCCGGTGAGTAGGGCGTACTTGGAGTATTAAAATTGGAGTAGTTGGTGGTTATCTATTGGGTACTGGGGAGATTTTCCGAATATACTATCAGCAAGCGCAACGTTGGTTCTAGTCTGTCACAATTCGATCTCGTTTACGTATCCACGACGCATCAACTTCGGCCTTCGTATATGTCTCGTAGAATAGTGTTTTCGTCTTTATCAATTTCGGGGCACATATCTACAACTTCGTTATATTCGGCTAACCTCGGAGATAAGGACGGCAAACCCCGATTCGAAAGCGGCTGACTCTCCGCGGCTTCTCCGCCATCCCGAACGCGACATCTCCACCGCATCTCGACACTCCTTTCACCTCGAATCCCATGATGTCCACTTCCAGGTTACCCAACATTCCGGCCCTGCGCAAACACCAGCTACTCTTGGAATTGTACGTTGCATCCGAGCCGTTATTGCACGCGACGCCTTACTAATTGCAGCCGACTGCAGCGCCAGTTTGAGACATGCTGCCCCTCCGGGTGTTTACGTGAGCCTTGCGCCGAATGATCCGACTCTCTGGAGTGCGGTGGTGTTTGTCCGCTCTGGTAAGTGGGGTGATACGATGCTGTCTCTCGGGTCGGATTACATTTGAGACGGATTACCTGGTGCTTTGGTCCTTTCAATCGCTGACACGTGTGCATTGTGCCAGGTCCCTATGCGTCGGCGATCCTCCGCTTCCAGATCAAATTCCCACCGTCCTACCCCGACCTTCCTCCGCTGGTGACCTTCTCCACCGACGTTTTCCACCCGTTGATTGTGCCCCTCACCACATACACGTTCAGCACGAATGCATCCAACGAGGACCCTGTCAGCGCCACGGACGAGGAGCGTTTACCGCCCGGTGGGTTCAGTCTCCGACATGGGTTCCCGCACTGGTTCGGTCGCGCGAAGCGCAGTGATCTGACCTCCGACGCCCCATCGAAGGATGTCAGCGTGAATGGCTCCAGTGGCGCTGCCGAGACTACTACGGTCACTGAAAACGAAGGCTCCAAGCCCGACGACCCTTCCTCGCCGGCGTCTCCATCCATTGGAGACGGGGAGACAGCGGCCAGTGACACCACCGTCTCACATCCGGCAGATAAAGCTGCAGAGACTAGGAAATCTGTTCCGGTGCTGGTTCTGTTGGATTACATCCGATCTACCTTTGACGACGAGTCGGTCCTGGATTCTCTGCCGCTGGAGGCGGCGGGGAATCCCAGCGCATGGCATGCCTGGAAGGCTCACAGAAGAGATAGCAGTGACAACCAAGCGCTGTACAACTCTAAGAAGGGAAGCCCGCAAACGCGACTTCCTGGAGACTGGCATTGGGACGGGATCTGGGCCAAACGGGTCCAGGAGGAAGTGGAAGCAAGTCACTCGGAGGCGACTCTCTTTGGAAATCCGGTTCGGGGTGGAAGTGACGATTTGGTATGCTTACGCTTAAAAACCCATTCGATACTTTTGCGGCGAGATAAGTACTGACGCAGACATCGCAGATTCGCTTCTCTCGGCTAGATGACACGACGCTGGAAAATATCAAAGAGATGATCATTCCCCGGATGGAGGAGGCGCATGAATAAGTAGACCATCTGTTTTATTATACCCAAGATCGCAGTTTACCAATTCGACATGAAATACTATACAGCACTTAACCCTACTCCAATGGACGGGTCTTTGCATCTCCCCACCTCGCCCCTTCCCAACTGAACACACAAATCACTGCACCCCGCTGGTAACCCGGCAAGACCAACGGCCCTAATTCCAACCTCTCAGTCACTACCATGACAGCCCTGCTCCAATGCACATACATTACCTATCCATACCACACCCCAATCTCTATCCCCCTCGCACTGCATGCAGTATTCAGCTCAATATGTCTAAGAGTCTGTATAAACTCCACCGCACCCCCATTATCGTGATCGCACTAGTCTTTATCCCGATCATCGTCCTCTTCTGCGTCCTGGCTGTAGCCCTGTCGTGCTCGGAATTCTGGAGCTCCGGACGGCCCCGCGCCCTGTTCGCGAAATGCACTTCCCGGAGACGATGGACTAGGCAGTCTGGTCCTGAGAGTCAGACTCTTCCGCCTCCCGTCCAGGCACGGAGTCTTCCCAGCATAAGGAGTCCTGCACGGGCGAGTCGTGTCTGAATCTATGTGTTGCCTGCCGGTCGTCTTGTGTCGTATTTGCGGCCAATGAGTCGGTCGATTATCTCCGTTTTGACACAAACACGACCCTTACACCTCGTGCGGTCGAAGAGCATCCTCACCTACTACCCTTGTTTCCACGAGATCTTCCACCTTGGGGAGCACGGACGTCAAAGGCCGAAGAGATACCATCGCCTTGAGGGGCCTACCCATCGAAGTGTCTGTTTCGTGTCGGCATGACCAACCGTGGGAAGAGCCTGGGACAATCATACAAGACCAATTCAACGGCAGTTAAAGCGAACAAGGACAGTCTATACACCTATGCAATTTCTCGGTACCAGCACTCGAGGTCAACTCCGCCATCAGTTCTTCTACCTAGGTTAGATAACGGGGATAGATTCTGTCTGTCGATGGGAGGACGAGGTGGTTGCATTGCCTGTCAATTGACTCCTAGAATACCTGTCTGTATTATTTTGTGCCTAGACCTTCAGGATTTCGATCAGTGAAATGGCACCGCATTGTACAGCATGTTAGTAGGAGCTTACCTAGTGCCGCAAATAGAAGATTTATCTATGACATCACCACGGAATCATAAAAGCAACGTCTCTATAAACAAGAGTCATCCAAACCACATAATCCGCGTCACCTTAATAAAGAACACAAAGTAGCGATCCTCACCATGCCAGATACTAAATTACCTACCAAGTACTCACCATGAATTAATTATACGGCAGAACAGGATAACCAGATCAGTCCACCAGGATCCACAAAGTGGAAAAAAAAATAACCCCAAAAGAAAACCAGACCACCGTACCTGATCCTAAACCATGCCACTTACATACACCCAGAAATGATCGCTTCCAGAGCCAGCCAATCGCTTCTCGCGTGGCAGACCCGACTGTCCGGTCGGAGGGGACGGAAAAAGTGGGGAGGAAGGTGGTGTTGTCGTCATTGTTGCGAGAGGATACCTAGATAGATCGAGTAAGCAGGACGTGTTTACCAGCTGAACTGACGTCTCATGACACCCTAGGATCCTTTTTTATTTATCTATGAATATATAAACTAGTTGCAGTGCTGAAATAATACTACTTCCTTGTATTTATGTATTGATTTCAATATCGCCTTGTTGAAAAAATAATAATAATAGGAAGGAAAATGCCAACCGGCGCGACAGACGATGAGATCTTCCACGAGCCGGACTGGACCAAAACACACAGTCATCGCATCGGGCTGTATAATCGCGATGATCGCTTCCCGGGTCTGACGCATGATGGAGATGACTGGAGATTTGAGCTGGAGGAGGAGGCGGAGGAGAAGATCGAGGAGTTGAGGGAGAAGGTCGAGAGGGGGGAGTTGCTTACTGTGAGGGATTATTTGGCGAACCAGCAGGTGGGAATTCCTTTCTTTTCCTGTCGTCTTTTCTCTTCTTGAAGGCTATGTGAGAAAGGAGGTGAGCTGATGTAGGAATGATGATGATGTGAGGGTATAGGATTTTCATCTTCGGCGACCCCAGGTACACCCCGAGCATTGGAGGTATGTTCTCCACACGACGGAGAATCATATCAAGGAGGAACAGCCGTGGTTGATCAACGAGAAGAAGAAGAGAGAGGCAGAGGCCAAGCAGCAGGACAGCGGGAAGAAAGTAGACGACACTGCTCACCCAGAGGACAAGAACAAGAAGTACAGCCCCGAGGAGCAAGCACTCCTAGAAGGCCTGCGCAAAGAGCGAGAGCATTTCCTAGCGCTCCAGCCGAACGACGGAAAGGGGGTTTCGCCGTTCAAAACGCGATACTACGAGCCGGCCGAGATCGATGAGACGGACCAACTCACGCCAGACAACTGGGTACCTCGCGCGGGCAACCTAATCCGACTGACAGGGAAGCATCCGCTGAACGGGGAGCCGGGGCTGACGAAGCTGGTAGACGCAGGGCTCATCACGCCCAACTGGCTGCACTTTGTGCGCAACCATGGGCCCGTGCCGCACCTGCTGTGGGAGAACCACAAGCTGGAGGTCTCGGCCGGGCGATCGCTGACGGTGTTCATGGATGATTTGCGAGATCAGTTCGACAGTGTCAATATCCCTGTTATTCTGGCGTGCGATGGCAACCGCAGGAAGGAGCTGAATATGATAAGACGCTCGAAGGGCTTCAACTGGGGCCCGGGGGGTGTCAGCTGCGCGTACTGGAAGGGTGCGCTTCTGCGAGACGTGCTGCTGAAAGCGGATATCACGGCGTTGGTGGAGAAACATAAGAGCGAGACGCTGTGGGTGAATTTCCAAGGATCGGAGACCCTCAGCGAAGGGAAGTACGAGACGTGTCTCTCGCTGGACTATGTCATGGATGCAACCAACGACGTGCTGCTGGCCTACGAGATGAATGATCGCCCGTTGCCCCCAGACCATGGGTACCCTGTGAGACTGCTGGTGCCGGGCCACGTCGGTGGACGCAGCGTCAAGTGGCTGGAGAAGATCTGGATCACCAACAAGGAGAACGACAGCCACTACCATGTGTACGACAACCGCGTGGTGCCCAGCTTCGTCACGGATCGATACTCGGAAATCGGGAAGGCCTTGTATAATCACCCCAGCACGGCGTGCATGGAGCAGGTGCTGAACTCCATCATCGCGCGACCTGAACATGGGGAGAAGCTGGATGTGGCGGACATCTCGCGCGGCAAGTCTACCTACCATCTGCAGGGAATTGCGTACAATGGGGGTGGCATGGAAGTTTCGAGAGTTGAAGTCAGTTTGGACGGGGGAAGCACATGGCTCTACTGCATTCGTCAGGTGAGTTAGCCCGACTTTGGCTGTCTGATTTCTGTTTGATGTGGATGGAACACGGCTGATATTGCGCGCTGCTGACGCGACAAGTACCCCGATAAACCACTGCGACACGGCAGGAAATACTGGTCTTGGATTCACTGGCATTTGGACATCGACGCAGTGCAGTTCCTGCGAGCCGAGAGCGTCATGGTGCGGTGCTGGAATGCGAACAAGAACACCCAGCCTGAGAAGCCAACGTGGAACCTAGAAGGGTAAGCGCATCGACTGTTAATGTACGATTGAAACAATGCTGACGAGGAAAGGATGATGAACAACTGCATTTACACGGTCAAACTGGAGTTAGTATCGGACTCCGAGAAAGGGAAGCAGTATATCATGTTCCGACACCCCTGTGAACCAGGCTCCGGTCAGGGTGGGTGGATGAAACCATCTGCAGAAGACCAAATGGAGGACATGAAACGCGGCGGGTCGACTCCGGACAAGCAGTTCACTCGCGAGGAAATAGAGAAGCACAGGTCTGCCAACGACTGTTGGATCGTCGTTAATGGGAAGGTCTACGACGCCACTAGTGTTCTCAACTGGCATCCTGGGGGCAGCGCATCTATTATGGCTCATGCCGGACGTGTCCACGCCGAGACTACAGAGGAATTCGAGAGTATCCACGATGACTATGCCCTCGAGAAACTACAAGGTGAGCATGTCCCCGGGGTAGTGTGAACATGCTGACCGGATGTTTACAGAATGTATCATCGGCGTGGCGACTCAGAAGACACAGGATTTTATTAAATATGAGGCGGAGCAAAAAGCCAAAGAAAAGGCAGAGTCTACACAGAAGGATTCTTCGATTGCGTTACGACGCCATAAGTATGCCCGTCACATTCTAACCTCAGATATACAAAAGCTGACCGATCCATTTCCCCACCAGATGGGTCCAGGCTAAACTTATAAACAAGAAACAACTTTCCGAGGACACAAGCTGTTACACCTTTGCCCTCCCCTCGAAGGACCAGAAGCTTGGACTTGCAACGGGCCAACATCTTTTCATCGGGTTCCACTTCAAAGACCGCATGGTCTTCCGCTCGTACACCCCGACGAGACCCGTATCCGCAGCAGAAGAAGACGGCACATTTGACTTAGTGGTCAAGACGTATGCTCCCACCCCCGCACAGCCAGGAGGCACCTTGAGCAATATCCTCGACTGTATCGAGATCGGCGAAGAGGTCGAGATCAAGGGCCCCACAGGCGAAATCCAGTACGAGGGCGATGGCAAGTTCCTACTCGATGGCAAAGAGCGCACCTTTGACCGAATCACCCTTGTCCTAGGAGGCTCCGGGATCACCCCAGGTTACCAGGTGCTCTCTCGCATTCTGAAATCGGGTGGAAAAGACAAGACGAGAATCCGCGTGGTCGACGCCAACAAATCCGAACAGGATGTATTACTGCGCGGGGAGCTGGATCGGTTTGCCCGGCTATACCCCGATCAGTTTGAGGTTACCCACGTGTTGTCGGACCCCGATGAATCCTGGAAAGGGGAAAAGGGCTTGGTCAATAAGGATATCCTGCATCGATATTGCTTCCCGCCTGAGGAAAAGAGTATCGCGCTGCTCTGTGGCCCTCCGGGTTTGATTCAGCATGCGGTGATGCCTGTGCTGCTGGAATGGGGATACAGCCAGGATCACAATCTGTTCGGATTCTAGTCGTCCAGTTTCCATGTAGCTCTTTTGTATTTCGTGAGCAGCATCGTGTATATGAAGAAACTAATCTCCTTCGCATCTCCGCATGGCCCCCGAGGGCTAAAAAAGATGTTATAGATTTAGTACCGACCCGACAAGCCAATACATATTATGTAGAATCTGCAAAATTTGCCAGTGCAGGAGCATCATCCTCAATCGGCCTCCTCTCCCAAAGAGGCTCACCGTCATCATCAAATTCAGCCCACTGGAAGAAATGGCATGTTTGCTTCCCTGGGGCAAAGCCAGCATAGCACGTCCACATATACCGACCCCTGGTTTCCTTTTTGCGCTGAACGCACCGTAAGATTGCATGCTGACCGCATTGGCACCGGGGTGTGTACCGCGGATGGAGCGAATCACGATACCACCGGTATGTGATGTTGATGCGGCGGTTTCCTGATAAGGGGTGTGGAGAAATGGTTTGGGCCGGCGTAATGGCGTGCTTCCATTCTTCTTGCATTTCGGCATGCATGACCAGGAGGGAATTATGTGGCAAGTGGATGGATATTTGGCCTTGTACGTCGGCACGTGTCTGCGAGGGTTTCTGTGACTTCTGTTTCCCGGTTGGGTCCCCTCCACTGGGAGCGGTGCTTTCGGACGGAGGACTACTTGTGTCTTCCTCATCTGGGGGCACAACACGTCGTACTCGAAATTCTCGCTCGACTCCCAGACTCAGACTGCCGATTATGGCTTTTGGACCGAGGTAGGTGAGTTCATCAGAGTGATAGCCAACGCTCTCCGCTGGCCCATCGTAGCAGTTGACAAAGGCTGCATTTGGCATCCACTCCTTGGGCGATTGGAAACGAAGTTTCTTCCCATCAGGGTATACATTACGGATCCGCTTTTGGACTTCATCGTTCACGGTGTGCTGCACCTTGGCGGAGACACTCCGCATGTGAGGCGTGATCTGCCTTACGTTGGAGCGATATGTCCCACTGTAAGTATACACGGAAGTATGTTGCCGATATTCCTCCGGCGTAGAAACATACACACTAGCTGAGTGTGGGCTTTCCACGGTTTTGTCGAACACTTGAAACTTGTACCTGGAAAAATGCTGCGACTCGTCCAAGAGTTCTAGAAGAAGTGCATTCGCCTGCTCTGGCGGGAGGAAATTGTGGATGATGGTGCATGGAGTGTGGGCCGCGACATCATCAGGAGAGAAAAGATGGAGGGTTTGTCCCTTCTTCGTAGAACGTCGCTTCGGGTCTGGAGTCCGGTCCCCCAGTGTTGTGATGTGAGAAATTAACGAGGTCTGAATTGAAGGACCTGACACTGCTCGCTTTTTGATAGGGGCTGCTGCCAATTGCGCCGAGATGAGAGTCGCCGCGTCTTCAACGGATCCCATAGACGAGACCAGGATGTCGAGTAGAGTATCCTGCGGCAGGTCAGGGAAGAGAGATACGAGCTGGGCCAGCTTCACGTCCGTTGACTCGTCCGCGAGGGGATGATCAGAATGGCGGGGTGCATCTGATTCTGGTGGTACAGGTGGCGAGGACCGCGGTCTCTTCCTTGTCACATAGCGGTCCATCGATGTGAGGTGTAGGTTTCGTACATGGCCAAAGAGCTCTGATGTCAAGAATGGATGGAGTGAGGAAGTCGACGAAGTCGAGTTATCTCGTAAATACGAGCTGCACGCGATTATAAATATAGACACGTGATTGCTCTGGAAGTGGCCAATCAGCATTTGACAATGTACTTGTGTTTTACGCCTTGATATGCCACTTTACTAGGTACCTAGTAAGATAGGCACATCGCCAAACTTCATATTTTGCGACTATTATACACGAACGCTAATGATAGTAGACCGCTGTACACGCTTCGCTTGATACAAGACTATGCTACCAAACTTTTGCGACTATCAGATACACACGCTAATGGAAGGCTCTATGGGAGGCCGCTGTACACGCTTCGCTCGATACACACTATGCAATCAAACCCATTCCCCATTTCCAATATACACCCTCCCAGGCCGGTGGTAGTTTTGGAGTCCTTTCCCCCACTGCCGTAGACCATCAAAGATCTCCACCAACGAGGATAACACGACCGTAGTCCAACCAGGATAGTCTCCCACCGCCGGATTCGAGTCCCTACGGTAGAGGTCCGGGAAATTCTCCTCCACCATCTTCACGGGGCACAGCCCGTACTGGGGCGCTTCCCCCTTGAACTCCGCATGTTCCAGTGTAGCCGCCAGGATATCGAGGACCCAACTATCAATCACCAAGCACACTCGCAGACGGACGGGTAGCTCGATCGAGGGCAAAGTCAAGGCGACCTTGAAGTTATGGAATGCACTGCGCACGGCGCCCTCCCTCGCCTGCTGGAACAGCTTTTGGCTACTGAAAAGCCGAGACGAATAGGTCTGTACGAGCATGTCATGCTGTTCAGCTGTCCCGGGGAGGCAGCGCGGAAGCGACTTTCGGATCTCACGGGCGAGGGCGTGCAGGAAGATCGGGAGAAGATCATCGGACTCAGATGTATAGATGGTCCGGTATATGATGGGACCCCAGGTTAGGGTCAGGAAGTCCCGCTCCGGACCCGGAGGAAGAGAGCGCAAGCCGGGTTGCGCGCCCAGATCGTAGACTTCGGTCTGGAGAAATTGCTGGGCAGCGGACGGTTCATCGATCGGTGATACAGGAGACGAGGGAGAATCACCATGGGACGGCATCGTCCTGAACGAACGAGAGGAGATAACTGACTGTGAAGGAATTTTTACCTACCATAATGGCTCATGCCGTTCGAGATATATACTGTCATTTTGGTCAGTGGGAATATTTTCCACGGAAATTGAGTTTTATTTGTCTGGGTCCCGGAAGAGTATCATCGTCATCGATGGCAAATCCAAACATGGGACTGTTTGTTTATTTGTTGTTCCTTTCTATCAAGGTGTTCTGGACTTTGGACGAACAGCGTCAGTCCGAATGAGACTCTAGACGAGATATCAGGTTCGCCGAAACTCCTCTGGATGATGATTACAAGACGATCCAAGCTCTGCAGATCACGTCGTCGACCATCTGACAATGACGTCGGGAAATATATGGGTTCATGTCATGTGATACCGATCGCGTGCATTTCCCGGCATAAATCACGGGTTCTCCCGTCCCGCCACTATGAAGAGACTGTAGAATGTACTTCATAGTTCCACCACTACAGCATACTGGAATTAGAATTGACCAAAAATAGAACGATAAAAAAAGCTCTTCACAAAGTTCGATCAAATGTTGGACGAACCAAAGTGTCAAAGTTGTCAAGGTTGTCTGGATCGCCACACGGCCAATCGACCAACTCTGCAGGCGGTGAAGCAGGCGGTGGAAACGACGGCATATGTGCCTCAGGCTCAACCTCGGCTCGGCGACTGATCCATTTTCCTCCATCCATCCTCCTCCCCCGCAATCAATTCAACTCGATCACTGCAACCGCACTCCACTCAGTCTTGTCCAACGGCCATGACCATTATCAACGTTCGCTAATTTTGGTCTGGTTCTCGTTCCTTCTCCCGGCCTTTTTGCCCTTCACGTTTCCTTACTCTTGAGACTTCCCCGCTTCGCCGACTTCCGCCCGAACCATGCTCCACTTCCGTACCGAAGGCTACAATGGCTGTGCGGTCAAGTACTCCCCGTTCTTCGATAACCGGCTCGCCGTTGCCTCCTCGTCCAACTTCGGTCTCGTGGGCAATGGACGGCTGTATATTCTGGAATTGACGCCCAACGGCATTGTTCCGGCAAAATGGTACGCGCCTGCCAGAGTCGGGGGTTGTTGTCCCGCCGGCGGTCCTCCCCGCAGTCCACCAAACAAGCGATACGCAATGATACTGACAGACCAGGTTCACCACGCAAGATTCGCTCTACGATTTGGCCTGGTCGGAGATGCACGAGAATCAGGTGCTCACGGCATCGGGTGATGGCAGCATCAAACTGTTCGATATCGGGCTAAACGACTACCCGATCCAGAACTGGAAAGAACACAACCGCGAGGTGTTCAGCGTGGGCTGGAACCTCGTGGCTAAAGACCGCTTCTGCTCCTCGAGCTGGGATGGCACAGTGCGTGTGTGGTCGCCGCACCGCCCACACTCGATCGCCACGCTGCCTACCCACAGCTGCACCTACTCCGCGGCCTTTGCGCCGCACTCGCCCGACCTGATCTCCTGCGTCACCTCCGATTCATACCTGCGGTTATTCGATCTGCGGACGCCTGCCTCGGCCTCCAACCACCTGACCCTTCAGATTCCCATCCACGCTGCCCCCGTGTCACCCATCCCCGGCAGGCCGGGCGTGCCGCCGGCAGCGTGCCCGCCGTCAGAGGCCCTGACGCACGACTGGAATAAATACCGCCCGTCAATCGTGGCGACGGCGGGCGTTGACCGCACGATTCGCACCTTCGATATCCGCGCGCCCCAGCAGGGCCCACAGTGCGTGATGGTCGGCCACGACTACGCCGTCCGCAAGGTGGCCTGGTCGCCGCACCTGTCCAACGTCCTGCTGAGCGGCAGCTACGACATGACCTGTCGCGCATGGAGCGATCAGTCTGTGCCGGGGGCCGTCGGCGACGTTGACAACATGCGCGCGGGGCCGAGCCCGGTCATGGGCATAGAGATGGGCCGCATGGGCCGGCACACGGAGTTCGTGACCGGTCTGGATTGGTGTCTTTTTGGAAGCGAAGGATGGTGCGCCAGCGTGGGATGGGACGAGAGCTTGTACGTATGGGATGTACGAGCAGTGATGGGCTAACGACTACGGTCGTTTTTGTTTGGCGTGTACTTTTTTTTTTTTTCTACGTCTGTATTGGATATTAGATTGCATGATACCATACTACTATCTATTATGTTAAATGCGGCTGGCGGCGTGAATATACCAGCTATTGAATACTTGGTTCTGGGGAAGAGGGGTGAACATAAATTCAACTGCGTTGATATGATAGGCCTCAAGGTCTGCACCCGTTTAAGTTGTGCTGTATTTCGCGGAACTCCGCATACTAGATTTGTAGAATGACTCTGTCCGCGATGGACCATCCATACATGTTGAGATGTTTGCATCATCCCCATGCACGAATAGAATGTCTAAATCAACGCTTGGGAGTCTAGAAAAATCATGGTAAACGATTATAAAAACATCCTAGAACAAGCAAGTAGCTTCCTCTCTCATCGTTTGGGCTTGGACTTTGAAAGATAGGTATAGACAAGAGGACCGTAATGATATACACGACGCCTTAGTCGCGATCAGTCCCAAAAGTATCCGATTCCAGATTCAGGGACGGAATGAACATATATACTTAACGCGGTCTGGGCACGCATCTGTTCTGAGCCCTCCCTTTAATGACCACGATCCCAACATTCAGGGCGAAACCAATTTAAAACACACACACAGAGAGAGAGAATTATTTAGCCAGCCTGCTCTCCACCTTCTTCCTCTCCGCCTCGCGCACGCTCGCAATCTCCTCCCGAGTCGCATCGAACGCAACATGCGCCTGGTTGAACGGATTCTCATCGCTCTTCTCAAACTCCTTCCGGCAAAGCTCCATGCGCTGGTTCCGCCGCAGCCCAGGGTTCTCCTGCTCGATCTCAGGCATCCGCCGGGCCTCGAAAGCCGCATAAGCCGCCTTGTACCGCCGCTCCGGATGTCGGTCGATCTTCGACGTGTCCTTGTTCGTCAGGGAGAGCGCGTCCAACGCGTTGTCGATACCACTCGCGTTGAGTGCAGAGCCCTTGCGTCCATCGTCGTCGAGCTGGGACAGGTCGAGGCCTCGCGACGGCGCAGCGGACTTCTTCCCTGCGGATTTGGCGCCCGCGCCTTTGGGCTTCGACGGTTGGGAGGCCTCTTCGGCTCGCAGTTGGGCGTCACGTTCGGCTTTCTTGCGTGCGGCTTCGGCTTTCTTGGCTTCTGCGTCTTCCCTGTTTTTTGTTCATTGTTGTTAGTTTTGTATTTTTATTGCAGTGCTGTCTCCTCTCGGTGGTATCCGCTTTCGCGGGTTGATCGCACAGATAATATAACATATGTGTGTGTGAAATTGGTAGGAAGGTAACCGGACATACTTCTTAGAATTGCTCTTTGCGCCCTTCTGCCACTGCTTGGCCTCCTCAGCTTCGCGCTTCGCGTCCTCAGCGGCCTTCTTGCCCGCAGCGGCTTCGGCTTTCTGTTCCGATCGTATCCATTATTAGCCCTCGCTCATGACAAGCACACATGCTCATTCCTTAACCAAGCGGCCGATGATAAAGGTGGGAAAAAAAGTCATATTCAGAGACAAGATAGTGGGGGCGGGGTAGGTGTAGCTGCGGCTGCTGCCGCCGTAGGGGAACAACGTACACGGGCGTTTCCCGCTGCCTTCTTGGAGTTTTCGCCTCCCTTCTTGCCTCCCATGGTGGACGGAGTCGTTGGCACTTCTTGTGTAGTTGGGTGAGTATGTAGTAGACGTTGTGTCTGCAAGATCGAGGTATGACTCTGACGATGACGGAGGAGCGAAATAGTTGATCAAATCGGGTTTGGGCTCGCGGAAGCTCCGATCGGAGGATGACTAATGACATAGGCATGTGATCTGCTGAGCCCTTGTTTGCGATGGGATCATGTTGATGATGCTGATTATATGGTATAAAAGATGATTGTGACTCGTAAAAGGTCTGGTTGATTGGTGATCATAAATATATCATACAACGCATCATGTCCATACAATTCCAGTACATAGCCAGATCCCCATCCCACATGTACCTCGTACTCGTAATACATACCGGTCGAAGAGAAAACATCAGTGGACAGAACTGACTACTATCCTTCTACAGCAGGCAGCAAGTATCCCTCGGGGACCTCGGGCCATGCATCGTCTCCATCCAACACGGCCAGGGCCATGCCTCCGCTCATGTGCATCTGGATATGACAGTGAAGCAGGAACGGGCCCGGGTTGACGACATGATACCGCAGAGCCAGCCAGGTCGGACTGGTAGCGGCCAATGGAGTCGGATAAGTATCGCGCAACTGTGGATTCTGGAGATTGAAGTTCTGCGGTACCTCCTCCATAGCCTCGTCGACAGACGACCACGTCCAGGGCTGCGAGCCGACACCAATGACGAAAAACTTGGTCGAGTGTTTGTGGATTGGGTGCGCGGGCTGTCCGGCTGTTGTCACGTTGATGATGAGGTCAACCCAGGTATTGTTGTGCGTGGTGATCGTGTACTCGGTGGGGATCGAGCTACGGTTGAGCAGCAGGGGAGTGGCCTCTTCGGCTTCCAGCGGAAAGCTGCTGTTGCCCATCACCCACCGGTATGAAGCATTGAACTGCCCCACATTAAGAATGTAAGTGCTGTCGGCCTGTGGTGCGGGAGCCACGGCCGGGAATGGGATGATGGTGGACTCATCCAGCAACACGGCGCCGCTGGTCGTTGCTCCGCCCATCGTCAGGGAAGAGGTCGAGGGTCCGCGCTGGTTATTCGCGTTGCGGTAGGACATGATGCCCACGCCACTGATGATCTGGGTACGGAAGCTATTGACGGCTCGGAATGTGTAGTCACCAGGAGTCTTATCCAGCTTCACAATGACGGAATAGCGTGTCCCGATGGGGAGCGTGATGGCGTCGACTTCGACTGGCTCGACGTAGCGGCCATCGACCGCGTAGATATACATGGGGTGTTCATCCACGGAGAAGACGGGCTGGGTACTTCCGGTTATACTGACCAAGTCGAAGCTGACATACCGATTACCGGGGTCCACTATAAACTGCTCCTCCGGACCATGGCTAGGTCTGCACCCTTCCTGGAAGCCCTCGGGCAAAATGTCTGCATTCTGAGGGAAGCCGGAGCTATTACCAGTAACGGCAGGTATGCAGCTGCCGGAATATCTCAGCACAGATCAGATAGCAAGCACAGAGGAGCAAAACTTACCCGAGATCAGTCAATTGCCTGTCTCCAAGGGCCAATCGCTGCGCAGGCGTAATGGCTGCGTTGAGCTGATCTTGGGGAAGACACTTCACGGACCCCTTTCCATTGAGCAGGACTGCCACGGAGCAAGTGCTAGGGACACCAGAGTCCAGTTCGGCCTGCCAGAGTTCCTCCGCCGTAAGGGAGCGCCAATCCGAGAGCATGATCGGCTGGGTATTGCGCTCCGCCGCCAACATGGCGTGCAGATCATCTTCATCTTCAGCGATCAACCCAAACGGCCTCTGCTCGGACTCGTCGGGCTGAATATACAAGGCTCCATAGCAGCCGTCGTCTGTCTGGCCTCGCGTGTGCGCATGGTACATGTAGATCCCATACTGTTCGGCCTTCCATCTATAGAGGAATTGGTCGCCCGGCGCGATCTCGTACTGCGACAGACCAGGTACGCCGTCGGACCAGGGGGTACCACGCTGTTCAATACCTGAAACTGGTAAGCATTGATCTGAGATGGGCAAAAGAGTAGGAGGAAAGACCTACCATGAAAATGAATTGTGGTCCCAAATGGCATCGAATTGTTCACCAGCACCTCAACATCGTCGCCCTGTTGGATCCGCAACGCAGGACCAGGGATCTGCCCGTTCGTGGCAATGGCCTTCCTCGTAAACCCGGCGACTTCCTTCTCCTCCCATGTGAGATTAAGTTCAAATTGAACCACCTTGCATGAAGCCCATTGAACTAAAAAGATTAATGTTAGCAACGGGAGCTTGCTCTGGAAGACAAACATGCCGCCTCCGCGCGCACAAGACTAAGCCTTGAAAGAAATAGAACAAAATTATATATAAAATTAAAAAAAAAACAAATAATGACAGAAGAACAACAAAACGAAAAAGAAGCAAAAGCGTTGCTATGAACAAGATGAAGAAAGAAACTTTTGGGCCGCCACCTACTGATTCAAGGATACCATGATCATCTTATATGCTGTGTACTAGTATTCAAGTCTTCGCATGATTCAACCAGCCGATACCCTAAACGATATACGAAATCCTCCATGGAAAGGACAGAAAGAAAAAATTGAATAAGGTGAGAATAAATGACACGGCAAGCAAGGGACAATAATGTGATAGCTCGCTGAAGAGACAGCACACGCGGTTTACAGTGGAATCATGTCCTGCAGGTATACGCCTAAACGAGGTGGACTACATAGAGTCTAGGGAGCAAAAAGCATGAAAGCATGTATAAAGAGGTCAACAGTATGAAAAAGGAACACTCTATCGTACCTCGCAGGACGTATCCATGATACACTTCTTATACGGCTAGGAAGGAATCGGAGCTTGGATATGGATGCAGCACATGTCTGCGCCATTGCAGGTGGCATTCGACAAAGACGTCTGTAGGGGCCGCAAACATGATGTGATGCAAGGATTCCTGTAAGAGAGACCAAATAGCGGCCGATCTTCCAGTGGACTGGTCAGTGGGGATAGAGGCAAAAGCGAGGAAAGGAAGATGAATCGGGATAGGTGGTGCAGCCTTGCGGGACATGATCGATCAGATCAGATCCTCCCGACCTGGCTGGTGGCTGAGGCGAGGGCTCATCCACGAGTCAGCTTATATCCATTCAGGTTAGCAATCTACGTGGAAGATACGAAGAGGATCGTGAAGACTTGGATTAAAAACATGGAGAAAAACATGCGCTAAATAGCAAAGTGCAAACACAACATATCCACAACATTGTATAACCCGATCATGTCATCATAGAAATGCGAATAAAAGACTAAAAAAGACATTGACAATCGAGAAAAGGTAGCAAAACAGGCCCAAGCAAATGGACAGATCTCATCAGTCATCAATCATATTTCTCCATACCCATGCAGGAACATTGGTTCATTGGCTCAACTATAGAACGCTGGACACTGAGCATAGGCAGTTGCAGCTGCAAGTTCCAGGTCCATTGATTCGATCACTTCCACACTCCCGACTGCAGTGTCGGCTACGGTGTGCGCAGGGTCTTTGGGTCCTGTCAAAGGATCGGGTGGTGCATATGTATCTGCACTCTCCTCGGCGAGTGGGAGATCAGTCTCGGGCTCGGAACCCAGGTCAGATTCAACCACGGAGTTGGAAGTGCTTCGCGGAGGAGTCACATCTGTGGCAGTAGAGGCCGTAGTTTGCGCCGGGGGATCATTTTGGGAATCGTGCTGAGAAACAGACGTGGGAGACAGAGAAGCAGAAGCTTGCAGCTCCGATTCTGACCCATCCAGGCCCTGAGTGTTCAGAGCCCCCGTAGCTTGTGCGGTATCCACACTAACTACAGAGGGATGATGCTCCAAGGTCACGGTTTGCATCGAAGCATAGTTGGCCATGTCCGAGGGAGACGGTCGTAGCCCAGTGTTGGGGACAGCAGATCTGGACCCGGCCATCAGGAAGGCGACTAGAATGGCAAGAAAAGCCAAGGCAGCATTGCGTGGATCGCTTGCCAACACCCGAACATAATTCACCAGCAGCGTGCTGAGGTCGATTTCCACCGGGGCCGTATAATAATTGCGACTCGATATATCATCGCTCGGCGATGCGCGGCCTTGTGGCGCCTGCGGTTCCAGAAGGGGCGATCGTCGCTTCTCAGACTCGAGGTTCATCGGTTGTGGTTCGTGAAGCACGGTGGGGATCGGTTCGTGCTCAAAGAGCAGCGGCGGCTCGCTTGGGGGACCTCGCAATTCAGGGACCGGGAGGCGGCTGGTCCCCATTTGATACGTCTCATTGTCGAGCAATTTTTTCTCCAGGTCCCTCCGCACCTCCGACGGAAGCCAGAGACCAACTTCCACATCCACCTTCTCCATCTCCCTCCAAGCCGCAGCCCAGGCCCCGGCCCGCATGAGGCCATTGGCCGCAAAGACCTTGATCTCCCACTTGCGCCCCGTATCCCGGTGGCGGACTACTCGGCCCCCACAGTCTGGACACGGCTCTCCTTGCTCGTCGTCCGTGGCGCTTTCCTCGCCGTGAAGTGTCTCTTCCTCCTCGGACTCAGCCTCGTCCCGGCCCAGAAAGTGACCGTGGTCAAACCGGGGTCGCTGCAGCTCCAGGCTCTCCAATAATCGCTCCTCGAGTAGGTCATACATATCCTCCGGGTGCGATATGAGCACGCCCCGGTCGCGGAGCACCCCAGAACCGACCTTCTCCTGCAGAAGCTTCCACCTCCGCCAGTACTCTCCCGGAAGTACCTCTCTTAATATCTTCTGGTCGGGTGTATCCGTAAGGCCCGGGATAGGGAGCGACGGCGGCAGTAAGGTGCAGTGCAGGAGAACGAGCGGGTATTCCTTCTTGGGTTTCGGCTTGCTTGCGGACCCACCGGGGGAGTAGTACGGTGACCGCTTGATCGGAGACGAACCTGCGGATCGCATGGAGATGTCAGAGAGACGAGCGCCCGATCGGCGCTTCGGCGGTGTCAGAAAGTCGTCGTCGCCTTCGTCTTCCGTGTGCATCTGCATGGCTCTCACCGAGCTTGGCTTGCGGAATGCTGTTTCGCGACGCCGGATAGCGTTGATGTTCTTGAATGGGGAATCCATCTTGTCGTAGCTGCCGTGGTTAAGCTCGTCGTCCCACTGTTGAGGGCTGAATTGTTTGATGCGATCCAGCGGTTGTGTCAGCACCGAGGCAGGGAGCGACGAGACAGAAGACCGACTAGACGCTCTCGAATGCCCACCGATCAGCCCCCTCTCGTCCGGACTCTCGCTCAAAATATCACTCGACGAGTGCTGCGTCGAGGAAGCCGACGACTGATATCCACAATCCTGAACTACCAGCTGTCCATCATCGCCGTCTATCTCGTCGTGGTGGAACCGTGACTGATCCGGTACATATTTCGCTATCGCTAGGGTTGGAGATGCCGGGGGCGGTTCGTCCGTCTGGTAGGGGCTGGACAGGTCTCCAGATTCCATCCACTCGGATCCATGCGCGGAGTCGTCCATCGGTATTTACTTAGTCCCTTTCAGGCTGTATATATCGGTCTCACGCAGAGCGAGGGGAGGTCAAAACGTGTGTCCAGATCCCGAATCACGTCCGGCCTGTCACACATGGATTTCCGGGAATGCAGGGGCAGAATTCCTCAGTTGACAATAAAACTGAGAGGCAAACCCCCCGAGGCAGCACCTGGAGATGAAATGGAATGAATGAATGATGTGTCGTGGACGTTTATGCGGTGGCTGGTGATGCTAGTATATTGTTGGTGTTTCACCGCTCGGTCCGTCGTCCGGGCAACGATGATCTCCCAGCCACATAGATATCGTGTCGATCTGGGATAGGGCTATTTTTCAGGCTTGAAATTGTCACGATATATACTTTAGAATGAATGGTAGTGATGACAGTTCTGTTTCGATACTGGTATTCTCGGTGTCCTTATCTACTAAGACCGCTTCCTGCTCAAGCAGCCCGTAGGATCCATCTACCGCCGTGGAGTGGATAATGCCTAGGATAGTTTACACGTCCGTAAAAGCTCGACCTACGCCCAAGAATGAAGGTAGGAAACTTCCTTTGTGCCGTAGTTATCAGATCAATATGGATACAGAGACAAGGGTTATATGCCATCAAAGAAACCACCAGATGCTATAAATCCGACCGCAGATCTCCCCATAAATCGTCAAAGCCGTAACTAATAACTCATAGCATAGATACTCCTTTGCGCTAATTGAACCCTTGAGAAACAAACGAGGAGCGGTAAAAAAGTTGAAATCAATATATTAAACACGGCCGTTAATCGTAGAGGTCTAATTTTGGTCGCAAAGGCCCAATATTTCCTAGACGCCGAGGGAAATGCCCCCCAGATCCTCAAAGAGCACATGGTATTGATCACAGGATAGGATATAGAGGGTGTGCTTCACTGAGGGGGTCGCGGGGTACTGTCGTGGGAATTCATCATAGTAGGATATTGTTGGTGCTCGCCAAAATAGCTGAGGACATCCGGAGGAAGATATTCGAGCCAAGGAAGAATATCTCCACTAAGAGCGAAGGGAAGTTGATCCTGCTGCTGGAGGGTCGCCATGTCGATATCTTGGCTCTCAATAAGGACGTCACGGCCGCGTGGGGCGAAACTGGTGTGGTATTCAGGGCCCATGGGTGTCCCACTTGTGGACTGCTCCGCGGCGGCTGCTGGCATATGATAACCGTATGTTGGTTGTTGACCTCCCATCCCCGATGTCGACGGCAAGTCCTGGGTATAACGCGACTGCGCACCCGAGGGATGAGATCTCGTAGTTGGATAGGATGCGTTTAGACCCAGGAGGAGATTGGCATCGGAAGTCGACACTCGGCCAGAAGATACAAGGCTTGGGTATTTCTCTGCAGCTGCGGCGATGGATGCGCTGGGGGTGGAAACCGTGGTTCGCGCTGCGTCCACTGGTCGCGAATAGGATCCGGACACTTGACCAGCACCAGGCGGAACGGAGAGATTAGTATAGCTATGGCTGTGTTGGGAGGGGAATGTAGGCTTTTCGGCGGCCGAGTGAGAAGGTGCGGCAGGCATCTGATACAGCAAGCTCAGGTTGGGCTGCGAAGAGTTTATGGCGCCGGTAAGGGCCCATCCAATGGCTGAGCAGGATCCATTAGTCAATCTTCGGGGTGAGCAAAAGTACGGGGAAGTAGTCTCACCTTGACCGGGATCAACCCTCGGGGACTCCGTTGTATCAGGTGTCGCCTGGCCTGAGACTGCCGACTTCTCTGAATTTAGTGGGGCCCCTATTCCTCGCCGGTGAGGCGCAGGGAACGGCTGCATGGCGGACATCTCAGCCGTGTTTTCCATCTCCTCCACAGTATACAACAGGGGATCAACAATCCCCTTGGCTTTCTGATCCAAGACCGTGAGAATATACTTGGTACCTTCCCAGTAGGTTTCGAGTGCCTTTAACGCCTTGTAACATCGCTGGTAATTGTCCTTTGCGGCAGATGCAAGAAGAATGTGCTTCGCTGTAGCTTTTCGTTCCGCCCCGCCCGAGCAATCTATAGTAGGTAAAACGAAGTTACTGGTCTGGTTGGCCAAAAGTGGCTGACTTGGTGGGGAGCCGGACCCTGACGAGGGTGATGTGTAGTAGGCACTCTCCATCAGGAAGGCGCAAGCGGCAATATACATCGGCTGGCTTGTAAACGGATTACCAATGAAGCTTTTCCCATCCACAAGCTCGGAGAATGACAGAATATCTGCAATGGTCTTAGCCGACGACATGGACAGCTCCCTGCTGTTCGGGTAGAGGTGCTGAATCGTCCCACCAAACGAATTCAGGAGCGTTGGCTGGTGCAGAAGGACGATTAAAGTGTGAAACCAGAAGTGGAGGAGTATAAAGTTCGTCCCTTCCTTGGCTTTGACGTAGGCCTGGAAGTTAGCCGCATTGAAATGGAGCCTTGGCGACAGTCGCTGATAAATCCCAGTCAGATCGCTTTCCATCCCGGCGAGCATTTTGAGGGTCTCTGTCGTAACATGATTGACAGCCTGTATTCCGTTAATAAGGTCTGTCACCCGCCCGTAGAGGTGTATGATGCGGATCAACGGCGGAAATGGAGCCGGCCAACCGTTGGGTAGCTGAGATTCGGACTGGGTTGGAAAGCACAGCTCGATGTCTTCATCCCGTAACGTGACTGGGCGACCCGTACCAGACGAGATCACTCGATCCAGGAAAAAGATACTCCAGAAGGTGTCCACTCTCCCTCGCTCCCAAGCGCGCCGATCTTCGATGTTTTGCGTTTTTTTGGCGGGGCTTTGTGGGACCTGGAGATCGCCATATTGATCTTCCCCAAACTTCCCCGCCTGTCCCGTCATAACTGTATTTGGCGCCACCCCACTTTGGCCATAACCATACTTTAAGCCTTGGGGTTTCTGCATGCCGAGGTCCTGTGCCATTCGAATGGCAATACCCAAATACATCCAGAGACCACTATCGTGGTTTGAGCCAAAGCGCTCGTAGGCAAGTAAAAGGCAGGCTTGGACAACAGAAAGTGTGGGGCACGACAGGGAAGCTACCAGGGCGCTGATGGCTCTTTGTGCGAACGATTGACCACGGTTGGACTTCTTAGTGTCAACAGGTGTTTCCGATCCGTCAATCGAGGGTGCCTGTGGGGGACTTAGGAGAGGATGTGGGGAGAATCTAGCAGACAAGGCGCAAACTGCATCCACAAGCATGGTATCAACCTTCTTCTCTTTGAGCTCGCGGAGGAACCGTTCACGCTGCAGGAAGGGGAAATTGCAACCTAAATGTGCAAAGAAGAGTTCGCACAGGTGCATCACCAAGTTGCTAACTGGTAGCGAGTCATCCCGATCGTAAAACGGAATAGTATTTGCATCGCGAGCGTCACGGTTGTCAAAGGCATTCAAAGGGTTGACTCCGGCTTCAGCAAGTTTTGGGCTCCGGAGAGGAGAGAGCGACTCTGTAGGTCCATGATAGCAAGAATCAGCATGGATGATCCAGTTTACAGCTAGAGACAGAACCATAGCGGCGCGCCCTGTTGTGCCAATAAGGTCCTAGGGGAACAAGAGAGACAAACCTGACGACTGTGACGGGTTGCTCCTGCGTGAGCCTCGCACCTGGACGACCTATAAGAGGTTAGGTCGCAGTCAACCAGAGAAACCTGTGTAATCCAACCATTTGTTTAAACCCGGGAACAATAGCCGTGGGTCCGAAATATCGGAAGTAAGGTACGTGGGTGCGAGCACCTGAGCTGAGAGACGTGCGACCTATCGAACCACACCGTCGTCAGCGTTTACCCTTATTGAATCTATGTTGACCAACATGCATGCCGACCGGCCACATACTGCTTTCCGGGGTCTCCCCAGTCGTCTGCTGTTCGGATTCTTTTGTTGTTCGTGACATATCCCTTGACGCAGAGCCAGATTGTACATCGGATAGCTTAGCGCCATCGAACGACCTTTCAACGCTCGCAATAGGTGGTTGTGGTGGCGCGTTGCGAGAGGGCGAATCTGAGGGCCCGCTCTCCGCTTGGAGGGTTGTGCGCGCAGCCGCTGGTTCGCCGGGGTCGGGCAAAGTGCGCGTTGTCGGAGCTCTAGGTGCGGCTTCGGGCTGTGGCCGACCCGAGGGGGGTTGATCGCTGTATCCCAGACATTCATGGTTGTAATCGGAGCAGGTTCTACACACTATCCACCAGACGACATCTGTCAGGAATTGGCCAGCGACTGCGCATTCGGCCCTTACTCACCTGGTTGTTCCCCCGAGCATCGTATCTTGCGCTTGCGACACGTTCGACAGCTGCACAACACATGAGGACGTCAGCGAGAACCGAGCAGGAAAACACTAATCAGAAAAGGCAGAGGCACGCATACGCAGCATTCACCCGTCGTCGCTTGGTCTGGGGTTGACCGTCCGTGGAGACAAAGCGGATCTGTTTCGGGGGAGGGATATTACTGCCGCCGTTCTTCTGGGGAGAAGGGTGGCTCATCGCGAGCAAATTATCATCCGGGGTCACGACACATTGGGCACCTGATTATTTTTATCGACGTTACGGCAAACAGACGACGACCAGTGGGAACCTTAAGGGAGTCGCAGGCAAGGAGCAAGAGTGGAAGGTAGGGCGAACGGGCAGGTCTTTCGAAAGAAGCACCAAGCAGAGAGCAAAATCCATGGGCAAGAGATCCCACGCTATGTAGCCGTCGTTGTTTGGGCGGTTGACGTCGGACGATCCCTGGATGACGAGGACGCAAGAAGCGAAGGTGGGTGGTGAGGGGAGGATAAGGCCAGCTACAGAAGGAGTATCGGTGTCTGGCAGGAATCGAGTAGTGGGGATGAGAGGTTGATCGTCCTCGATGATTCGATGTGATTGCACGATGGGATTTGGTTCGACAGATAGAGATGGACAGGTAGGTGAGTTGGTAGATCGATAATCGCGGTGAAAGCCGCAGCAACGAACGATTCCACGAGAGGAGGTGGGGGGGTGGTCTCCGTCCCGGGGGGGGGAGGGTAGTTTAGACGGGGGAGAAAGAAAAGGACGAGGTCAAAGAGGAGTCAAGTTCAGGGTGGTGAGATGTTACGAGGATTCCAACAGTGTCACTATCGTCGGAAAGCCACAGAAACGGCCCAAGCCAAATGTCTAGCCTGACCGCCCAGGTGATCATTCCCCTTTCCCAATCAATGAATCCACCCACGATGGTCGATTCAAACAAATCTCTGCTATCCACCTGACTGCCTTCCCATCGTGGACCCGCAAATAAATCCACTTTAAAAAAAGGAAGTATACAAATCAAAACCGTGTCTACGGGTTAGGGCCAAGGCGCCGCTAACTTGGGGTGAATCCATCTTGTCCGTCACCCATCCATGTCGTTTCGGGGCAATATCATATTCAATTTCTAAGTAAGTATCCAATGTCTTCATTGTCTGTGGGTAAAGAGGATCACCAATTAAGGCTTATGGTTCCTGCAGGTACATAGTATCGGATTTCGAGAATGTTCCCGGTCATGGCTCCAACGAGACGGAAAAGATCATCAGGATAATGATCCCATCGGGGTTGGGGGGATTTAGTAGGAGTCTGGGCCGACAGAGTGGATTCTGTGGATTCTCCCCCTCTCCCCGACCGGGGGTAGCGGGGTGAGTTTACCCACTTTCTGTGGTCTGGTGGTTCCAATGTCTCCGCGCTGAACCCAGTTCTGCCCTCGGTCGGGGCCATGTTCAACTCCGATGCACGAGCTCAGCCCAGTCGAGCCAAAAAGGCTATATTACCATCCGCAGCGCCCGGTCAACACCTGAATTGCGTAATATAATCTCCGCAGAGCTCAAGGTTTCCCGGTCCTGCGAAGGGGCAGAGTCACGTCACGCATACGAGTTTTCAGTCTATGAACCATGATGACTAACCACCCCGTGCGTAAGTAGTATAGACGCAATTGTTTCAGGAGAGCCTTGGACGGCATCTGTCTTAGAATGATGTCAGCACGCGATCACAAATGTGAGTAAAAACAAGAAAGATAAAATTAGACTGACTGGGTAAGTAGAAGTTGCCGGAGAAGTTCCTAGGCAGAGCGACTACCTAGTTTCACTCATATCCCGAGGTACTATCGTTGGTTGGAGAAGGGAGCCGCTCGACGAGGCCAGCACATATCGTGACATCGCTCAGACTTGGGTTGATCCTGGGCCTTTGAGCATACTAAAATGAAAAAAGGTCTACTCAATGCCCATTATATTATATACATCTATTTCATCAGACCGAATCGTTGAGGATAGTAGTAGGGACATGTGCTTTCTCGGACGATAAGATGAGTAAATATAGGGTTCCAAAACCCTATTCGATGCATGTGCATTGACGACGCATTGCATTAATCAACAATAGAATGTAAACGAGAAATCTGCTTTTGACCAGTCAAGCACTGCAACATTCCTTCTTTGAACGATCCATGGGTATAATGTCTACTTGTTTTAGTGTACTCTTCCTTGTTTTCCATTTTGCAATATCCTGGTTAGGGTTGGTCCTGTCACCTGTCGTCTGTTTCGCTATACACTTTCCATCTTGAAGACCCCGGTATAAAACACACCAGCAATAAATACATATTGAAATGGACATTCACTTCAAGACCCCGCAGACCGACGTCATTTCCGCTACCCTTACGTTGATAGCGCACTCGATAGCAAAGACTTCGCGAGGGTCGACTGGGCCACTACAGCACAGAACTTACATTAAGATCCGCGATAGAAGTGTGAAAGTACTCTGCCATGTATCCACAAGATTGTTCTAGGCGATGCGTTCAACATTATGCATGCCTCGATTCCTCTGTGCACAACTCATCCCCTGAGCGGTGAACTCTCTCGGGCGAAAGGCCCAAGTAACTAAGCATCCAAGGTTGTGGGGCAAGATCATCCCGCGTTCGTGGAGCTCCTGTCCACGAGTAATTCTATTTTATAATATATAAATAAGAGGAAAGCAAACTAATGGCGGATTCGGTCGAGTGCCAGTATGGAAGCTGTCTCGTTAAACAAAGTCTAGTGTCATCGGCGGAGGCCTTGAAATCTTGCCTCGTCCAACGCATCATCTCCCAAGATGTAGACAGTTTGTATTAAACGTTCTCAACTATTAAACCATATCCAGGACCGCTTGGAACTTTCCCCAGGATCTTCATACTGAGTGATGACCATGAGACATCTGATATGCTATGACGTGTAATGAGTTGTTAAAGCAAAATCGAGAATTGAAACCTTACCCTAAAGAACCATATTTTTTGTGAATGACAACCGTGCCTTGATATGCACATAAAAGCGCCGAAATTTCTCTAGCTAGATCCGAGGTAGATGCGTCTGATAAATATAAAGCAACCGCGTATAAACAAGTCTATCTTATCTATCATAAAATCTATATAACAAAAACAAAATGGCAAGGAGATAAGACAACCCGGGCAATCTATCCACGTCTAAAACTGAGGCCTAGGGATTTCAAAAGCCTCGGTAGTCCGGCCATACTGGATGCCACCCAGCCGACTGATTGGCTTCAACACCTTAAGGTCGATAACGCTCTTTTCCTCATTAATAGCATCATCCCGAACCCAGAACCTGACACCCTCAATGATAGCCAAGACGCCCGACTTCTGACCCGGCTTGGCGCGACTCTCAAACTCCTTAACCTCAACGAGCTTGCCCTCGATCGCCAGAATCGACTCCTTGACCCGGGCAGGCTGCACGACAGAAGTAGGCGCCTGGTGCAGCCCGGAGATCTCCCACTCAGAAACACCATAGGGAGCATTGATCGCAGTGGCATTCGCCGCCTCCACGAAATGTTCGGAAATGATGTTGATGACGCACTCGCCCGTCTCAGTCAGGTTCCTCAGCGAGTCCTTGGCCTTGTCGAGGGCGCCGACAAATCCCACCGTGAACATGGGCGGGTCGTAGCTAACAACATTCGAGTAGCTGAACGGCGCCAGGTTGGTGGTCTGGCCGTCCTTGGACTTGGTGCTGATGAGCGCGATCGGCCGGGGAACAACCCCCGAGATCAGGAGCTGGTAGTTGGATGCGGGGGGCCGGCCCTCTGCGTAGGGGTCGATTTCGACATGGTTCTTTTGCAAGCTCGCGCCGCCGTCGTTGGCGCCTTCACCCTTTTGCCAGGCGGGGTGGGGCGGCTTGGTGTACACGGCTTCCGTGTGCTTGAAATCAGGTCGGGAGGCCTGGACCTTGCTGAAGTCGGTTCCGGGTTTGGACATCGTGCGGGTGTGGCTTAATGATCTGAGCTGTCGGCTGGCTGCAAGTGCTGGTTGGCAAAGGGAAGCGCGGTGACGCCTGCGTCGTCCTGTTAATAAATATGTACGGCATTGCTACTAGTTTGCAGAACCATCGCGGTACGTTTATCGAGTCCTTCTTCGGTGGTTGACAACTTACAGTGGCAGACAAGGCAGTCGAATGGATATTTGCTGAAACCGCGTTGAGAGAAGATAATGCATTAAGGCCATGAAATTGCCGGATGGTTAATCAGTGGGTGAGCATCGAGGGGGAGTGAAGCTCGGCATCTACTAATTCCACGACGATATTAATCCAGTATTTCCACGCTCTCCTGGATGCACTACCATAACACCCTTGCCCTTAAGACTTTGTGAGTGGAAATAAAATGCGCAGAGTTGATAACCGTTTGTCAGCGCCCCGCAGTGGGACCACATATTGCCTGTTTAGGTTATATAGAGCATGCCCTGTGCGGTTTGGGGCGTATTAGCTTAGCCCTCTAAGCTTTTTGGACATTGAAAACGCACAGTGACTCTTCAAGGATGCCTCTGTATATTCAAAGCTTGTCATTATCAGCAATTGGCATAACATCAGGTTATTGGCAGTCCATGATGCTACTTTTATCCATCCAAGTTTGATTTTGAAGAACCCTGCCGTGTACACCTTAGACATAAGATGTTCAAGTATATGAGACAGTTGCGGTAGTAACTAGGTAGTACCAGGGAAGAAAACATGGTTTTATTAGGTCTAGGACGCACATCCCATATACATAAATCCCGACTTTACCGGGGGAGTGGGTAATTATACCCCGTACCCAGAATTTGCATTGATAACCTTGGAGAGCCGTGGAGATTGTTCTGACTCATGGGATTTGGCGGGCACTATGCAAGTACTGGGGTACAAGGTATAAAAATGGTAATGCCCCCCACAATTCGTTCTGCGTTCCTATGCAGTATCCACACTCGTCTCTCAATGGACGCCAAAGGGCCAACCGCTGACTCTGATGTCACTAGATACAAGTTCTCCAGATGGCGAAAATGTCTTCTTCTCGCCGGTGCCAGCTTCACGGTGTTTACCAGCGCATCGGCCCTAGCCTCCATATTTCCAGCGACCGCACATGTCGCGTTGGAGCTTTCCACCACGGCCAAGGTGCTTAACATTGCAAATGCATGTGTCCAGGTCGCAATGGGACTTTCAGTGTTTGTGTGGCAGCCAGTGCAGGTCTTGATTGGGCGGAGGAATGCCTTTCTTTTGGCCTTGCTTATTCTACTCTGCTTCTCCATAGGCGCTGCACGGGCTACAAGCACTGGTATGTTCATTGCGATGAGGGTTATTGTGGGAAGTACGGGCACTTTCTTCCTTCTGGCGGGCCAGGAAATATTGGCTGAGACTTTTGAACCGGTGAGTTGAATGTTTGAGAGTCGCGTTCTCGGATATCCGCATGTCTCTCTGTACGTGGGAAAATCATTTATAGGAAGAAACGTTTGACTCTTGTTCTGATTTCTAGGTGACTCGGGGTACTGCATTTGGGTTTATACAGATAGGGAATACAGCTGGCATGACAATTGGTCGGTCAAACCAGCCCTGAATTAGAATCGACGCCAGTGAGATCTATTCGGCTGACTTTTCCTTTCGCAGGACCATGTATTGGCGGTGCCATTGTTTATTATACCCATTGGCGTGTGATATACTGGGTACAGGTTGGATTGGCTGGTTTGAGCTTGATATTGTCTCTTTTCTCCATTCCAAGTGAGAAAGACATGAGCAACGACCAACCAAAGGCAGCAGGCGCAAAGTGGGGAAAATCCAATCCACTCAGAGTCCTAAAGCCTCTTCTCCATCCAAACATCCTGATCACAGTAAGTCTGTTCTCTATTTCTCTATTCCAGGTATCTAGTCCAGTTTCTAAAATACCACAAAACCTGACCTACCACTAGGACATTGCGTGTGGCGTTCTATGCTTCTTCCAATTCGTAGTCCTCACATCTATCCCTAACACGCTCAACCCACGGTTTAGTCTTACATCACCACTCGTCAGCGGTCTTTTCTATCTAGCACCTTTCGGTGGATTTGCTCTCGGATCGCTTGCTGGAGGTGCTGTATCTGATCGCACCACCCGACGGTATATCAAGAAGAGGGGGGGCATCCGTCTGCCCCAGGACAGATTAAATGGCGCGCTACCCATTTGGCTGGGGCTTCTACCAGTAAGCATGGTGATATACGGATGGACCCTAGACAAGGAGGTTGGCGGAATGGCTGTTCCCATTATCAGTATATTTTTCGTCTCCTGCGGAATTGTCGTGGCGTTCAATGGGCTTAACACCTATTGCGCCGGTAAGGCTACTTTTCCCGTTCCGGCATTGGAGTGAATTGGATTGCTGATTCGTATAGAAACTCTCCCGGAACAACGGTCTGCTGTTATCAGCGGGAAATACGTCATCCAGTATAGTCTCGGAGCTGTGAGTACTGGCGCCGTGGTGCCTATGATCGATGCCATTGGCGTGGGACTGGTGTTTACTATCTGTGAGATGATGCTCCCCATCCCCACTGTTCTGTTGTTATTGCATCGACGGTACTGATGTAGGTATAGGCGCTATAATCAGCATCATCGGTGGAATATGCGTCTTCCTGGTCGCCAGATATGGACTCGAGATGCAGAAGTACAGGATCATCTGGAAGGCATGATTTAATTGGCCACCAGCGGGGATCACAGCCGTTACGGCTTTAGAGGAGGCGAACTATTAGTGTCTAGTAAGGATGGTATCGGATAAAACCCCACTCTCTGTATTTATATGGGAATATAGAAATAGTCCCAGTGCTTTGATCAAGCTAGAAGGCCCTCGTCAAGGAGTCGCATACAAGGGGGCTCACCAGCCTACTGTGGTCGTAATCGTAGATGTCAGAACAGTGCTATGGATAGTGTATCTGCTTATGATGAAAGGATTGTTTCGACTCTCTTCAGCGTCACTTTCTGAATTCAGGGCGCAACCTTATCTTCTGAACCAGACTCTGGCGTGTTGTGCCAGTGGATCCAAGAGAGGTCATTGTATGACACCAATGAAATGCGTCTGTTAATCTTGACTTTAATAACATACTATATACTTTAAGGGTTTCTGGAGACAGCGGGGAAATTAAAATAAAATTCTATGATACCTTGATAGGTGAAGACGACGCAAGATCAGGGAATAAAGCAGCGGTGCAGGCAATGAAACGCTTGGCGAATGCAGCTAATCGCTTCCAGCCGTCATTCTTCTCTCTATATGGGAAGACGGCTGCGCGTAATGGACTTTCCCCTTTATTTCCGCACTTGCATAAAGTAGACTATGTAGATGTTAATAGATTTAACTTTGGAGGAATCAAAACAAGGTCGAATTTCATCACGGTGGGTTGTTGATCGGCCCCTGCGAGACCGGTAGGTGATATTCTGCACTCAGCCGTTCATGATAGCATGTATCGGGAGATTCTGTACTGTGAGAAAGATTTAGGATTTCAGTTATTGGCATTGAACCCTTCTGCATATACTGGGGTCCGGAATGACCATTGGATGTGTGGATATACCTAAGTACTGAATACACTACTCTACAGTAAGGGCCGGTGATAATGATTCATTTCAGGTTATAGTCACAGTGATATCTAACGTCAACGCCACTGCAGCATTCTAATTTTTAATAATAACCCTGTATCTAATCCGGAACATCATCACAGTCTGTTGACCCAACGACCTCCCCCCAGCTGTCCAGCATTTCTTGCCCCCGGGCGATACTGCCCCCAATGGCAGCCAAGGCATCCCGCCCCAGTGCCAACCTCCCCGGGAGACTCCGTCCCTCACATCGACCAGTCTTAGTGAAAGCCTCGACCAAAACCCGAGCACCCTTGACAGGATCACCAGGCTGGTGCAGACTATAAGCGGCGAGAGCGTCGCGAGTGGGCTGGATGCCGAGATCCAGCTCCGGGATGCGGTTCTGAGCCGTGACCTTATGGCCGGCAGTCAGGAAGTTTGTGCGAAAGCCGCCCGGTTCCACACAGGTTACTTCGATGTTGAAGGGGGCTAGTTCGTCGCGCAGGGACTCGGTGTAGAGGGCGATGGCAGCCTTGCTGGCGCAGTAGAAACCCACCACGGGGGTTCCATTCCAGCCCACCATTGACCCAAAGTTGGCGACGATGCCGGATCGACGCGCGCGCATGGAAGGCAGAGCAGCACGTAGGACGCGGATTTGCGAGAAGACGTTGACGTTGAATTGGTCGACGATTTCTTGGTGGCTGCATCCATAGATTAGGGTTAGGGTTTGGGGGATGACTCGGAGAAAATATGTGAATTCGTACCTGCACTCTTCAATACCTCCTTCCAGGACGTATCCCGCGTTGTTCACCAGGATATCAATTGGTCCAACCGTCGATAGGACATCGTCGATAACCGCCTTGACTTCGGCATCGCTGGCGCGCACATCCAGCTTCTTCGCGATCACTCCCTCCGAGGCTATATCGGCCAGCTTGGCGGGGTCGCGCGAGGTGGCGACGACGGTGTCTCCGTTCTGGGCGGCTGTGATGGCCAGCTCGCGACCGAAGCCAGAGGAACAGCCGGTGATGAACCAGATACGAGGCATGGCGGTGGAGGAAGGTTCTGATTTGACTATGCGGGGGGGATGAAGGATGCCAAAAGTTAAACGCGAAGCAGAACGCGCGAGATGGAATCGACGAGGAGTACGCCGGGCCAGAACTGGGATTCAAATAAAACCGGATAACGCAGCCTAAACCAACGAGGATTGTACTTATATATACAGAAATATAATCCCCTTGTGGATCGGAGATACGACTATATCCGGCTAATTCCACAACATGCCTTCTCTGTATCGGGTCTCACTAAGCCGTTTTGTTGTAAGCTCATGGATCGCAAGGACCATGGATGACTGATTGGATTACTTTCTTCTACCTTTTGTGGAACTCTCGTTTGCAACAATGCCCCCAACAGCGTCTACGACAACGTCCCGGCGGTGTCTGACATGAAGTTCAAATCTACCCTAAAACGGGGTATTTGATCGTGTTCCATCACAAGGGGCCTAAAGTTAGTCATGGACTCTCTGTTATTTTACGCAAGCATGGTTTCTAAAATGCTCTCCGACCTGCTACGCTGGTCCTCGAGATCCATATATACTATAGACTAGGAATATCAGTCACATAAAGCTCTCCCAGAATGCTGTTCAGCATTTTAGCACAGTGATTAATATAGAATGATCACGTATTCGAGGCGGAATCAAGAAGCGAGCTACGGAGAGCAGAACGTCGGGCGGCATCATCAGGTGCAGGGCTTGTGTGATCCCACGCGGGTCTTTCAATATTTGGTACATAAACAGGTCGGCAGAAGTTGCTGAAACAATAATAGTAGTTATTGGTGGACTTGTCCAAACATTCCCTTGAGAACAGACGTTATCTGTTGGGATATATATGGGGAATATGAATCTTATTATCCAATGACGTCAAAGCACTCGATTCGGGGTCAAGATAGTTAAACGACCCCTCACAAACGACCCCTCACGGGCAATGATCCCATTTGTCATGGTTGCAAAGCTGTGGTTTATCTTACTTTACCAAATATCTCTGTTCCATTCGTAAGCACAATCTATAAGTCACACGTGCCCTGCGGGGTGATAACTTATAAGAGTGTTGCAGCACTGTCAGAAACATTGAGTTGTAACAACTACTTGCTACAAGTGCTCCAATACAATTCAAGATGACCAACGCAGATTATAAAACATATCACCTGGGAGACTGGGAACTCCAGAGTGGAGAAAAGCTTCTGAATGCGCATCTGGCTTATAAGACCTTTGGTGACCCCAGTTCCCCGGCCATTGTCTATCCAACATGGTTCTCCGGACGTATGTCGATTCCTGTCTAGCTTTCATCACACACACACACATATATATATGAACTAGAAGACGCAAACTAATCAGAATAGTCATCTCCGACAACCTCTGGCTAATCGGAGAAACCAAAACCCTCAACCCCCAAAACTACTACATCATCATCCCAGCCCTCTTCGGCAACAGCCAGTCCACCTCGCCATCCAATTACCCCGCTCCAGGCCCATTCCCGAAATGCTCCTTCTACGACAATGTTCGCGCGCAGCACCAGCTCGTCACGCAGCACTTGGGCATTACGCACCTACGGGCTGTCGTCGGCTGGTCCATGGGAGGCGGGCAGACCTACCAGTGGGCGACGCAGTACCCGGATTTTATGGACCTCGCTGTGCCCTTCTGCGCATCGGCTAGGACGTCTCTGCACAATCAGGTTTTCCTTGAAGGGGTCAAGGGGGCGCTCCTCGCATCCAAGGGGATCCCATCGGCGGGGTCCGGAGAGGGCGGCATCTTCCGCGCGGATAAAAACCCGCGACAGTGGTCTGTAGGGGAGAGGGAGATTGGACTCAAGGCGTTTGCGAGAGTCTACGCGGGATGGTGAGTAGTGCAAACCCGCGTCATTTGTGGGGGTGGATAGGTGCATTCTGACCATGACGCATGACACAGGGGTTTCAGTCAGGCGTTCTACAGGGAGAAGCTGTATGAAACTGCACTGGGCTTTAAGAACTTGGAAGACTTCCTGCAGAATTTCTGGGAGGCATGGGCTCTCTCCAAAGGTAGGTTTCTACGCGCGGGGCCATACATACCGTGTAACAATTTATTGACCAGTGCCCATAGACCCGGAAAATCTCCTGGTCATGCTCCAGACATGGCAGAATGGGAACGTCGCCCAGCAGGTCCCGTACAATGGCAATTTCGAAAAAGCCATGGCCTCGATCAAAGCGAAGACTTTGGTACTTCCGGGGAAGACAGATCTTTACTTTCCGTAGGTCTCTTTCTGTTTTCTTTTTCTTTTTGCTTGTTTCGCAGAGGCCTAATATCTGCACAGACCAGAAGATTCGCAGTATGAGCTCGCGTGCATGCAACCAGGGGTTGGGACTCTCGATGTCTTTCCTTCTATCTGGGGCCGTAAGTGTTCGGCAATGTATAATGACCGTTATTCCTGCTAACCTCTCCGGACAGACTGGGCTGGAGGCCCGGGAGATAGTAAAGATGACGTCCAATGGTTGGACCGGAAGCTGTCTGAATTTTTCCAGGCGAACTAGTTTTACTTGCACTCAATGGGATACGAGGTACCCACTGACACTGATACTTAATATCAGATTTCTACTTAGTATGCAGATTATGTATTGGTCTATGCTGTTTTACGGAAGTTGCTACGGACCAATGTACATATAGGTTTGTAACTGATTAATTGTATTGGTGGTGTGGAACTTGCGTCTAACACACCTGCCCATTGGAAATATATCTAGACAATTCATAGAGGCCGGGAAAATAGAATAGGAGACTAATTCCCAACCTCAAGTGAAGCCAGAGAGCTTCCTTGACCACGGCTCTGTGGTAGGAGGTCTGTTCGAGCTGGGCGACAGTCGGGGAGCAGTGCGGGTATGGAATCATGGCAGTGAGCTTGGGTTGGAGCTTTCTGTACATGGTGGGATTTGGACAAATATCTACCTATGGATATCTCATTAGCATAAATGGAAAGAAATGGCACTGGAAACCTCGCAGAACGAACCGGCAGGAATAGCATATACGTAAACAGTGGATTCCTTGACGGTGCGAACGAGTCCGGTAGGCTTACCATCCGGCGGGCTCAACATAGAAAGTATAGGTAAGATAAACTTCCATTCCCTGTTCGATGTGTTCTTTGGGGATTTGGTCGGTGGGTGTAAATGAGTACTGGTCGTCATGCAGAATACCCTCGATGCCCACGCCAGCAAGAAGAATGTGACGGAGAAGATATACAGTTAAACCTCTCTGGCAGAGTGGCCCAGTCGACCTCCGGCTCACCCTGGGCCTCGGAGAGAGCGCGTTATGGGCAACTGTAATGGCACGCATTGGGCCGACGTGCGACCAACTGGGCCAAAAGGTCGCTTTGACTTCGACCCTTTGATAGCCAGGAAATCACATTCCGTGAGGCTTCGAGGGTCGTATCATCTTCCCGGAAGAGGCATGAGATCCTAAAAAGACGAGCTGAAGCAACAAGTAATAACATATGTTAAGCATGCTAATAAGAAGCTTAATTGCCTGATTCTAAGAACGAACAGCTGTAAAATAGCTGAACTTGGCTGCTGCAAGTCCTAAAAAGACAGAGGAAGTGTGAAGCTATCTAGCCATGTTATTCAAGAATAGATGTAAAATGATAGCCAAATTTATATAAACTTTCTTGATCAATACAGGGATATGTAGGCGACGAAATAGAGCCAGAGAACTTGAATACTATACAGGAGTATATGAGAGCAAGGCATGAATTTCAGACCTGTTATAATCACTCATTTCACCTATCAAATGAAATGATCGCTATCACAAATGTGGTCATAAGACTATATAGTGATTGCATTAATACACTGAATTAAGGGACTACATGGACTGGTAAGAGTAGGGAGTTATTCACATCAAGTCCTATAGACAAGCTATAACATGAAGCTATTCACAGCTGCAGTTAACCCGCTGATATTACCGCAGACAGATATCACTATAGCCATCATGGCCTACTAACTGTAGGTCAGCCTATGTCTTTTGAAATATATACACTACTGCTTCAAATATCCTCTACTATCACAACTCATTTGGTTCTAATTGTGGAACGAACCGCTAGTAATTACATATATATAACTAGTGAGCCTTCAGAGTGGGAATTCATTTTTTGACATTCAGGAGAACAAAGGTCGTGGTTTATAAGAGGTATCTAAGCATGGAGGCAAGTAGAGAGTCCCATGTTGAACTTAGACTACCATTTGGGTATTTATCACAGCATAGAACAGTGTGAAGGATAAAAGTACGTGTGAAGAGATATCTGATGCCTAATGGGGAAACTGGTGAGGAGATAGAATGCTGAGTCAGCCGACGATCGGGTGGCCAACGAACTGAACGATCAGCCTTTGATTCTCTGGACAATACTCGACCCTGTCCGCTGTCCCCGTCATCGAATCGCCCTCCTTTCCTTTCATTTCCCTTTCCTTGTTGCTCTGTCCGTTGTTCTCCGTTTTCTTTGATCTATTAATTCTTGCCGTCGCTTATTGGGTTCCGCTCGTTTACTCCGTCCTCGATCTTACCCAGGCGCCTGTCGCTAACGTCCGGCGCATCATCACTCCTGCCGAAGTATTCCTGGAATAAATAACATGGCAGTACCGTCAACTCGACAGTGGGGCGTCACGCCTCCGATCTCTACTGTCCTCCCTACCGCAGATGAGCTGGCTGCAAACGATGATTTGATTGCAGAGCTGAAGGCTCAGAACAACTTCGAGAGTCCCGCGGAGACGGAACGAAGGTGAGACTCGTACCCTCTATGGGAGTCGCCTGGTCATAGACACTGATCAACTTGGTCGCGTAGGAAACAAGCTCTTGATCTGATCCAGCGCGTCATGCTCGAGTTCGTCAAAACCGTCAGTCGGAAAAAGGGGCTATCCGCAGCCGCGGTTGATGCGGCCGGGGGGAAGATCTTCACATTCGGAAGTTATCGCTTGGGCGTGTATGGGCCCGGTATGTGGTGTGGACTAGGTTGGATGGTGTCATTCTCCGTGCGTTGCTGACGGTTGCTGTGTGACAGGATCGGATATTGATACCTTGGTGGTTGGCCCGAAGCACGTTTCGATCGATGATTTCTTTGCCGAATTCCCCGGCGTCCTAGAGAGGTTGGCTCCAGCGGGGGCCATTGAGAAGATGACCCCGGTTCCAGATGCCTTCGTCCCCATCATCAAACTTGAAATGTCCGGGATCAGTATTGATCTGATCTTCGCCCGTCTCATGGTTCCGTCGGTTCCAATCAACCTCGACTTAAAGAACAATGACTATCTGAGGGGGCTGGACGAACGCGAGGCCCGGTCGCTGAACGGGACCCGTGTAACCGACGAGATTTTGGAACTTGTTCCTCAACAGAAAACCTTCCGTTTCGCATTGCGTGCGATTAAACTTTGGGCGCAGCGTAAGTTGTCTTGTAAAGAGCTCTCTCCTGAGTCCGTCAGCTAATCGATCGCTTTGGATCCATAGGCCGAGCTATCTACTCCAACATTGTGGGTTTCCCCGGTGGTGTTGCTTGGGCAATGCTTGTTGCGCGCGTCTGTCAACTCTACCCGCAGGCTACTGGATCTGTGATTGTCGGCAAGTTCTTCCGGATCATGAACAAGTGGGCTTGGCCTCAGCCCGTCTTGTTGAAGCCAATTGAAGATGGACCTCTGCAGATGAAGGTGTGGAATCCAAAGGTATCAAATAGGCCCGGCAATCTTTCACCCCGTGCATATGACTGATTGTCCTTAGATATACCACGGCGATCGGTTCCACTTGATGCCTATCATCACCCCTGCCTACCCCTCCATGTGCGCGACACACAACGTGTCCCAGTCGACCAAGTGCGTTCTGCTTCGCGAGCTCCAGCGTGGCGGTGACATCGTGGATAAGATTTTCATGAAGCAATTGAGTTGGAGCGACTTGTTCGCGCGCCACACATTCTTCACCAAGGACTACAAGTATTATCTCAGTATCACTGCCTCTAGCAAAACCAAGGAAGCAGAGGCAGTATGGTCCGGTCTTGTCGAATCAAAGATTAGACTTCTGGTGGGCGCTTTGGACCGAAAGGCAACTATCGCGGTGGCTCACCCTTTCCCCAAAGGGTTTGAGCGCACCCACATCGTCACCAATGAGGCAGAGATGGAAGAAGTTAAAAACGGGTCGACGAAATACCAGGACAAAGGCATCAAAACCGAAACCACTGACGAGCAGAACGATGCAACCCATCAAGCTGTAGCTCTGAATGGGGTTGAGAGCGAAAATGCCGAAGTCCCGGAGGCTGCTCAGAAACAAGCCAACGGCGACAGTCGGACCATCTACACCACCACTTACTACATCGGCCTGGAACTGAAACTCGAGCCAGGTACGCCAGTCGTCTTCCCTGCGTGATTCCACTGACTTTGGTAGGTGCGTCCCGGTCGCTGGATATTTCCACCGACGCGCAGATCTTCAAATCGACCTGCACGTCCTGGGCTGGATATCAACCCGGCATCAACGATCTGTCCATTACGCACATTCGCAAGTGAGTTATTACCCCGAACTCAAGCTGAACGTCGAGTCTAACCTGGTTTAGTTTCGACATGCCCGAAGATGTCTTCCAACCTGGCGAGACCCGACCGACTCGACCCAAGAAGAAGGTTGTCAAGAAGGCCGACGCCGTCAGCGGTCAGAAGCGCAGCCTCGAAACCATCGACGTAAGTGCATATAAGAGCGTTAAGGCAAACCACGAACAGCGAATCACCCGCCATGAATAATACAGAAAGCATCCACACCGCGTGTGGCTGCCAAGTTCGAGTACCTGGGATTTACTGATATCAACCGTCTGTTCTTCAGGACCCATCGCACCCCTCCAAACGCCAGGCAACGTCCAACGTGACTCCGGGCGCCGCAACACCTGCCTGAGTGTATTTCCCACCGCAGCTCCGCCCAAAATAGCGCCGGGGCTGGTCCCCATGCTGTGTTGTGCGCCAGACACGACAACACTATTGGTTTGAAACCCGTGCCCCTGTCTTTGGGTATACGTAGTTACAGGCCGATCGATCCCAGCTGGTTCTGACTTGGGGGTTGACTTGATATCACCCGACGTCAGAGGTTCAAGGTTGGTTTTCATCTTTCTTGTTCCTACTCTTCCCCATAACGGTTCCATCTTTCTATATCTTCCTACCCGGCGCCGATATCGCGTTCGCAGATAACAACGGGCAACAACCATGCGCCCAACACGCATGGTACAAACACTGCGCCGGCAAAGAACAGCCTGCAATCCCTCGTTGGTAAATCCATCTCAAACAGGTGGATCAGATTCTTTTCCCTTTGTCCTTCTTGCACTGTCCCAGCTTGTTTACTTCACATGCCATGCTCGAACATCCGAGTCAGATCTCTTTGGTCCTTCACTGTGGGTGATTTCACCACTGTACATATGCAGTTTGCTTTGTTTTTGTTGAGATTAGTTCTCTAGCATCTTTGCTGGCTTACCTAGGTTTAGTTGAATGAAGCTATCGTATTTTGTGGCCTACGGGTCACTTGACATTTTCCGTGCGTTACATTTTAAGACTGGAGCGTATAAATCTGAGGATATAGGGTAAAAAACAAGGCAGTTGCTAAACACATTACATAGTCAATTCAGTGCATCTGGGTCACCAAATTGTGTGCGCAATGAGGAATAGCCAGAAAAGAAGGGAACGGGATACAGGATGTTGGCTATATTATTATCCCCCGGGACAGGCCCCAACCACTTCAACGATGGATAGATACACTATAGTATAGGCATAGGAAAACACAGCCATAGTCGACGGACGCTATTATATAGTTCCTTGATTTTCCTAGATAAACCAAGCCTCCAAAACGCCCTCAAAACCATTAACTACATAATTTAAATTAAAATAATCTAATTATACACCGAAATACAGAACCCAGTATAAGAACGACAGGCCCAACAACCACCTCGTCAACGCCGGATGACACGCACTGCCGCCATTCGAAGGAGGAATCTCCGTCATGGACGGAGTCAACCTCTTCCACAGGTCACAGCTCTCGACCTGCGCCTGCGGCACGGTCTCCATGTTCGTCGCGCCGGTCTCAATCTTCAGTCTTTCGCCCCGGCCATCGCCCCACGGCTCCCACACAGGCGCATCGTCGCTCTTGAACGGGTTCGGATCCAGGAACTTGACGAAGCTGATCCAGTAGCGCATGGTGATGGGGACGATCGCCGCGTTGGCTTCCCTGTAGGTGTTATCGGGGGCGTTGTGCAGCGTGAAGGCGTTTCCTGGTCCAAAGATGGCGGAGCTCTCCCACGTGTGCGGCGTGCCGAAGCCGCGGTCTACGAACTGTGGATCTTGCACGTTGAACCGGTAGTTCCAGACTTGGCGGGGGGAGAGCGACTTTGCGAGGGACTCGGCCATGAAGTTTCCGGGACACACGAATGCGGCGTCCCCGTAGGCGGCTGCCGCCGATGAGAAGTACTCTGCGTGCTGGGCGGCGGGCTCGAGTTTCGGGTAGGCGTCGTTGATCTCGGATAGCTGGGCGGGGCTGAGACCTGGGTAGTTGGCTTTGAGGAAGGCGGACACGTCGGCGGGGGTGGCTGCGTTGTGCACGAAGTAGGTGCCTTCGTCGGTGTCGGAGCCGATGAGGAGTGGGACGTTGAGGTATTTCCCGTCTTCGAAGACGCGGTACAGGTAGTCTTGGACGAGGTCGCCGTCGACGACGGGGAGGAAGTACCACAGTGGGGGCGTTGTCTGGCCCGGGTAGGGCGACGGCACGTTGGCTGATTGGATCTTTTGGATGTCTGCTGAGCGCAGACAGGACATTGTGTCTCTGGGGCCGCTGCAACCTGCGTCTTTGACGAACCGGTCGAATTGGAATTCGGAGTCTTGGACGGTTGATAGACCCGGCCAGAAGGGCGACTCAACCGCTGCGCCTACGAATAGACTGTCGTTGCGGCCGCCGTAGGCGGACATGTGGATGCCTACTGAGGCGGCGCCGGCTGAGGCACCGTGGAGAACGACATGGTCTGGATTTCCGCCAAACTATGGACATGTTAGCGGGTCTCACAATCGTAATGATGGGACAAGTTTCTTCTTTTTTTGTCCATACCTGACGGACATACTTCCGCACCCACTCCAACGCCTTCCGCTGATCCAAAAGCCCAGCATTCAAATCCCCATTCGCCCTAACCTCCTCGCTAGCCAGAAACCCCAACGCCCCGACACGGTAGTTGAAATTGACGAACACGATATCCCCGCCCGACTCCTCGATCACCGTGGTCCCGTTGAAGTTGGCATTCGAATTGGACATGAACCCGCCACCCTGGATATAGACCCAGACGGGAAGACTGGAGTTGGGCGTCGCATGCGACGGCTTGAAGACGTTGATGAAGAGACAGTCCTCCCCTTTCGTCGCGGTCGGTTTTTTGGCGCCCGTGTTAATGCAGATGGGTTTTAACTAGTAGGGCCGTCAGTATGGCTCTTTGGTTAAAACTACGGGTAGGTAGAGAGAGAGAGATACTCACACTCGACGCGTCCTGCACAGTAGTGGTATTAACCGGGTCTACCGGCGCCCTGAATCTCAGATCTCCCAGCGGAGGGGCCGCATACCGCATACCCAGAAACTGATCCACCCCGGTATCAGCAACATGGCTGCCCCGGTATGTGGAATAACCCAGGTCGACGATTGGCGCGTCGGGATCCACGTCTCGCTTGTGTCCATGACCGCTCCACAGCGTCTGGATCATCAACACAAGGGCGAAGAGGGTATACATGGCATGATTTCAACTCATGAGCGGGGATGAATTGGGGGCGAGGGGGGAGGGCGTAAGTTCAGCTCGATCTGACGGTCAAAAGTTGTTCAAAGGATGGACCAGGTCGGGAGTGTTGCTCCGCCACATCGGTAGGATCGACGTGGAATTTTCCCAGGCTGGTATAGTAACACGTCATATGACGTCATGATGTGGTCCACTTTTCCCAGGGACCAGGGGAAGGAAGTTCGCCAGGAGATCGGAGAAGCTTTAATTACTTTAATTGATTGCACTAGATGGATCCTGATGATCTTCTGTCCTAACTACTTTGAAACAAAACAATTTCAACATGTTAAGCAACCTCAATCCAAGCAGTTCAACTTGCCAATTTGTCCAGACTTCACACTTTGATCCAACACAACGACAAGGAATACAAAAAGGGGAAAATGAAACAGAGATCATCCTGAGGCTTATCCAAAACTTCACTTAACCAACACTCTCACCTCCTGGCTACCCTTCTGAGGGCGCGAGAAGAACAACTCGGCCGAAGCATCCACGTCCCTTTCTCTGGTGGTGTCAAACAGAGACAGGGTCAGTTGTCCTTGGCCTTTCGCACCAGGGCCTTGGTCAGGGTTGCATTTCCGCACGATGCCGTAGAGGATGGTGTACATTTCGTGGTGCGCCACATTGATACTAATCCAATGTTAGCAATAGTGCAACCACATATATCCGCCCTTAAGGAAGGGCAGGAAGATAGAAAGAAGGAGATAACTCACCCAAGACACATCCTACTCCCCTTTGAAAACGAAAGCAAGTACCGATCCAATCCCGGATTCTCAATCCACCTCTCAGGAACAAACGATCTCGGAGACGGAAAGGCCACCGGGTCCATGTGCACCAACAACGGAGTCATACTAACGCGTGTCTCGGCCGGGATAGTCCAGCTGGCCCCATTCTGCTTGTCGGTATAGATCATCGGAACGCGAGCAATTCGTTGCATGCGGTAGAGTACTCCCGGGTGAAGTCGGAGGGCTTCGTTTACTACCGCTTTGAGGTAGTGGAGCCGTTCGAGCTGGGCGACAGTTGGAGTGTAGTCTGGGTCCGGGAACATGGCATTCAGTTCGGCCTGGAGCCTTCTGTATATGGCGGGATTCGACAGGAGGTGGAACGTGGCGGAGGACATTGCCATCGCTGTAATACATTTTCCGTCAGTTTGAATCTAGTCTAGCTGTGGGGAATGGTCTCACCGGTCGAGTGTTCGCCTGCGATTCGAATCGAATGGATCTCGTGGATGAGTCTGAGCTGTTCCTTTTCCGGCTGGGGGAGCTGCTTGCTGTTGAGAAGAAGATGGAAAATAG
Organism: Aspergillus neotritici; assembly: GCA_023619815.1. Taxonomy (NCBI): domain Eukaryota; kingdom Fungi; phylum Ascomycota; class Eurotiomycetes; order Eurotiales; family Aspergillaceae; genus Aspergillus; species Aspergillus neotritici. The sequence goes on along the minus strand of JALZYL010000024.1, from coordinate 15,675 downwards.
TGAGGTTTTTGTTATCCTTCGTGGCTGGTTCGTCTCCCACTTCCTTGAGCTTCAACGCCCATTTCTACATTTCCCAGTCAGCAACACCATATCAACCCAATGAGAAAGAAAAGAAAACACCAACCTGATGCGCAGACACCTGATTCCTCAGCTTAGGAAGAAGACAGCTCTGGATGCCAAACGGCAGTAGATCAACCGCGGCCGCAATCCAAGGCATATACGCAAACAGATAACCCTTTTCCAAGCTTTTTTCAAACTCAGCCCCAAAAGCACGATTGAAGTCCTCCTTCAGCACGTCTCCCTCGGATTTCCCAAAAAGCATAGTGGTGATGACCTCGCTCGTGGCGGCTTTATACGCCGTCGTCAGCGGCATCACCTTGCCTGACTTCTTGTATGATTCGATGCGCTGGAGCAAGTCCTGCTGCACCCTTTGCATGACCGGCTCGAGTCTTCTGGCGGCTGCTTTGGAGAAGATCGGACTCAATGCTGCGCGTCTTCTGCGGTGGAGTTCGTGCGATACGGTGCCGAGGGTTGATTGTCTCCCTTGATAGAATGTGTTAGCTTTAGCTTTATTAGCAGGGGATGAGGTTCAGTGCGGACGTACATGACCAGAGACCCTTCATCAGGGCGCCCTTGTCTCGCTTGTGAAGAGGGCCAGCGTAGAGGGTCTCGATGAAGTTTGGGTCGTTGACGTGAAGCTCGTGCGGGTTGATGCGGACGATGGGACCTAGTGAGAAGAGATGAGATGGTTAGCCTTGCAAGACAATACGAGCAAGACAGACATACCATATTGTTCGTGCATCTGCTGGACCCTCCAGATGTACTGTCCTCGGAGGCAGATATCGTAGTAAGCCTGGTACAAACCCGTGACGGCTGTTATCGAGTTAGCCTGGTGAGGATAAGATATCCTCGTTACGATGTAATCAGCGCATACCAGCAAGCTTTGGACCGGGAAATCGTGACAGCGGACTGAAGTACACTAGAGACGCCCTAGTCAGTATAGAATGATAGAAGATGCTGGTTTGATTATACATACGTCGATAGACGATCGTAGCGATAGTCGCCGCTGCGCATAGCGCCACGACGACAGGAATGTTCTCCATGAACGCTGACATTTGACGGTCGATGCAACTACGTTATCTGTAGACTCAGAGGATGACAGGAGGATGGCAGAGAGAGGGAGGATGGAAAGGAGATGATGGGGGAGAGAGTGCCATTATATAGAGAGATTCTTCCTGGTTCTAGACACCAGATGGCCAGTGGGTGCTGCGAGTGAATGGATGTTAACGAGTGATCACGGTGTCTATTGTAAGTATAGACTCATTCATCGCTCTGATATTATATCATTGTACGTGATCTAGACTCAGAACCTTGGGTCTACAAGCCAAAAGATGACGAAGTGAACAGGAGCATCCTGGATATGGGTTAGTATGGAATTATATAAAAATAATCCTATTAATAGTGTCTCCTACTTCTACAGGGAGCAACAATGTCTAGATCTACAGTGTGCATCCTCTGTCAGGATGCTTTAACCTATTAATAACCAGGGATGTCTACGCTGGTGATTAGAAATGATACTATTCCCGCACACAGAGAACATACTTATGTGGACAGTTTTGAATGTCTATCTACACTCACATGAAATCTCACACAAGTTCTCATCAATGCCCTGCTGTATTCTGCTGTGTATAGTATCACATGGTTCCAATCTTATAGTTGTTCTAGATCAAGCTCTGGCATGTTTGTCCCCAGATGGCTGGATCCACCATCTAACTATAAACTATGACTCACGATATTCTTCTGTGAACAGATCAGTGAAGAGGAACAGTCATTCAATATTCTTATTCACTCCTCCTCTTCGGTGATCTAGATACTGACTTATTAACATCACTGCTCTAGCACGCGGCCATAGCTTCACCAGTATAGAGTATACCATATATAGCCCTCCAATCAACTCCACGCCTCAACAAGCTCACACAACGTAGACTCACCCCCAACATTCCCCGGAAATACAACAAAGGGCACACCCTGGTGTCTCGACGTCGGCTCATCGCACCGCCACAGCGGCACCCCCGGCGCCGCCTGACCAACAACCGTAGCGCGCTGAATATTCAACCCTTTAGTGGCAGCATCAGAGGAAGTAATCCCGCCCTAAACGCCTGTCAATCTCCAGCTCACACAGGCCACTACATCATGTCATCACCAGCACCGCAGGAAAACAAATACCTTCGCAATGATATACCGCGGCCGCACCTCCACCCGCCGCAACACTTCCACCAAAGCATCAGCAACCTTGGACCCAATAGCCAAAGAAGACAGCTCGTCATCTCCGGTAATCAACTTCCGGCTAGTCATGACCAGCGTGTCCTTCCCACTCCGCAGATTGCGCTCCGTCTCGCGCACGACCTCCTGAATCGACTGCGTTGCGCTCTCAGCCGAGGCACCAATTAGGTCTTCAACCTTCATCTCGATGACAGCTAGCTGCCCCGTGCGTCCACGCGCATCAGTCAACACCTTGAGCTGCGCCGTCGTCTTGGGCACATACGAGCCCGCGATGATGAGCCCGCCTGTCTCTCTCGGGCTGGGGAGACCCAGCTCCACCCCTGTCTTGGGCGGTATAGAGCGAATACCGAGACGGGTCGAGACGAATGCCGCGCCTGTTCGGAAGAGGTAATGTTTTCCTTCTGCTTCGGCTGTAGTATCCGCAGTCAGCACCAAGAACAAACTCTCACAATCGACGTCATAGAAGGAGACCAAAACAACAACACCAGCACAACGAACGAAAAGACGATGAAACCCACCCATCAACAACCCCACCACGAAAACACACATATCCGACTCCGCCGCCGCATTAACAATAACCACCCCACCCCTGGGCACACTCATCAACTTCTCATAGACCGCCCTCGGCCCACCACACCTTATATCCCGAATCGAGACGGACACGATCCGCTCCGCGAGGTCCTCCCGTCCAGGCGCCTTCTCCAGCACATAATCTCTCAGACTCGAGCTGCGATACCCGAAGGTCGCGTCGCGCGCAAACTGGGTCCGTCCAGCAGGGACGAGCTGCTCGCCCTCCGCAACGTAATGCACATCGTCGATGGTGAAGCGGCCGCCCTGGAAGAAGAACGGCGCGAGCACCCATGCGTCTTTGGCGCCGAAGACGGACTCCGCGACGTCGGCTTCGAGCGGGAAGTGGCCGCGGAGGGTGCTGTCGCTGCGGAGGACGATGTCGACTGTTTGGTTGGTGGTTGCTGCGGCGTGGGCGAGGTTTTTGCAGATGGTGTGGATGAGGGTTTGGGCTTGGAGGGGTGGGTGTGCGCGGGAGTTGGTGAGGATGAAGAAGCCTGGTGGGCCCGGGGGTGGTCTTTGGAATTCTGCGATGAGGGTTTCTGTGTCCCAGGTTGTGAGGACGGGGATGTCGTGGCTGGTTTGGGTGCCTGTTGGGTCGTCGTCGAGGATGACGAGGCGGTTGGTGGGGGTTGTGGAGAGGAGGTGCGAGATTTGGTCTTGGGCGTTGGTGGTGGATTCGGGGGGGAGTTGCGCGAGGGTGGGCTGGAGGGGGAGGGTGGGATAGGATTGTGGGGTGAACATGTTGCTGTTGCCTGCTATCCTTCGTTCTTTACTTCTTTCTTGTTGTAGATGAGGTCGAACATGGGTTGTAGAAACAGGCAAATGAGGGGAAGTCTAACCCCCCATGCGGGGATCCCCGACCATCGGACAGTCCTATAACTATAATTTGTATGTTAGAATACGGTACATTAAGAGAACCATCAGACATGCTATACCTAATACTATTTATATCTGGGCATCAATTGGCTGAAATCTGGTTGTATATCAACAAACACACGACAGGACAAGAAAATATGCAGAACCCCATAGCGCCGTGACATGTGCAGAGAATATGCAAGAAGGTCATCATGGTGAAGAGAGAGCAGCGACAACGGGACGATGCTGTTGAACAAAAGAAAGGAGAGTCAAGAGAAGAGAAAAGAAGAAAGAGAATAGGAGGGAAAACAGAGAAAGGAAATCCCAAAAGAATGACAGCATGAATCCCCAACCCGTCATTACCCATACCCGGTGATAACCCAACAACCCCTGTGAAAAAGAAGAAAGAGAAAACAGTAAAGTCATTGCCATGCACTCCTCAAGCCTCATCCCACGCATCGCCAATAGGAATGGTATATGAAAGCAGAACCGAACAGACGTCATGAACCCGACAGATCCTATCTCAACCCACCACACTGCGGAAACTCAACGCTTCAAGAAAACCTCCCAGGTCCTCCTTCTGCACTTCAACCACGCAGTGTTCAAAGCTGTCGATCCGGACCCGCGTGTTAGTCTCCTGCACAACCTCCTGGAAGGCAATTCCAAACCGGTTGCGCAGGAGATGCTTGTTGCTCGCCAAGTTCTGCTCGTCCTCGGATTCGGACTCCGATTCCGACGACTCGGACTCGTCGCTCTCCTCCTCTCCGGAGCCATCGTCGTCTTCTCGCTCGGCGCGTTCGGCCGCGCGTTGCGCCCGGCGTTCCTCCCGCTCCTTGCGCTTCTTGTCTTTCGCTTCTTTCTTTTTCCGACGCTCCTCGCGACGTTTGGATAGCGCTGCGAAGTCCACGACACCGCCGCCGCCGCCCGTGCCGACGACCACGTAAAGGTCGCGGTCCTCGTCGAGGCCGGCCAGCACCAGAGGGGTTCCGGTGCTGCGCTTACGTCCAACCTTGGTGTCGCCCCGCTCTCGTTCCTGCACCTTGATCGCCTCGGCGATCCACAGCGCCAGTTTGGTCAGGGCGCCCGGGTTGGTGAACAGCTTGACGTCGGGTCCTTCTTTGACCACAGCGATCCGGAACGCGCGCAGATGCCGAATCTGGTGCTTCGAGAGCAGCGACGTGCCGGTGCGGAGGATGGCACGGTGAAGATGCTGGGCGAGGGGCAGCGAGGCAAGGAGCAATGTGGGCGACTCGGACGTGAGAGAGAGCGCATCGTAGGCGCTCCAGAACCGAGGGAGAAGGCTGGACAGGTCGGAACCCGTAGTTTCGGCCGGGTCGCCTTGCTTGGGTTGTGACACACGCTTGGTGTCCCACGAGCCCGGCGCCTCTTCCGGTCCAACCTCGAGGATCGCACCCACGATGACTCCAACGTCGGTGGCTGATAGGCAGGCCTTCCAGCCCCAACAGCGGACGAAACCCCATCCCTCGCGAGACGCAGCATGTCCGGATGCTTCCGCGGGAACGAGTCCGTCGAGGCCGTACATCGGAGCGTATTTGAGCAAGCGCTGGCGCAACACTCGCTTCAATTCCATGTCCATGTGGGTGTAGTTCTGGTGGGATTGGCTGAGACTGATGCCCATCTTGGCCAGAAGCTTGTGCAGGCGTTTCCTGCCGTTTTCAGACCACACGTGTAGTCTTGACGCCAGATAGGGACTGTGAAGCATGCTGTCGTATAATGACCAATGTCGTACAAGGATGAAGCGAGGTTCGGGAGACAGCCGGATCGACTTGTCTGTGGGGGACTTAGCCGTCGTCGGGATGATGCCGTTGATCTCCCCTCTGATATCTCGATCTCGCTCATAGGGATCCGGTGGATTCAACCGGTGGACTTCGTCGCGCATGATTTGGCGTATTCGTTCCCCCCGTTCGCCGCCCCAGCCGGCCGATCCTCCCAGTTCCAGCGAGTTGGAAATCCCGACGCCGGACATGGTACGACCGCTCAGTTCCAAGCTCGAGACTCCCACAATGGCCAGCCACAGTAAGTCGTTATCCTCGCGGCCAAGCTCCGACGCAAGAGAGTAAACGAGGGAGGATATTGGTTCCGAGTATGACGTGCCCGCAGAGTAGTATTTCTGAAGCACGGCCTCATGTTTTCTCTTCATCCGAATCAGGCGACGCCTCAACGAGCGCGCAGACGGCTGTTTCGGCTGGGCAGGGGACGGTGAATCTGACACGGGAGTAACAGAGCGCGACGAGTTGGACGAGTCGTGAGCCGGTCTTCGGTGGCGGGTGGGAGATGAAACGAGGTACGAAGAGTTCTGTGAACATTAGCATCCACGCACAAGTTCAGATAGTGAATGAACGGCGGAGTCATCCAATATAGTCCATCCCCAACAAGAACAAACAAGCAAGCACGCACCGAATTACTCCGCCGTCGCTGACGAGGCGGCCCATCCTCCTCCTCCGACCCATCCTCATCATCCTCCCTTGACCACGACTTGCGCTTCTTCGAGTCTGAACTTGAGAGATGATCACCACCGTCCTCACTCTCCGAATCATCCACATCCCCATCCCCATCCTCCTCATCCACCGGCGGCATCTCCAACAACGCGCAATACGCGTCTCTCTCCCTGCTCATCTCATCCTCAATATCCCCATCATCAAAGACAACAATACCCCCAACCCCACCAGGATAAGCAGACGAGATACACCCACGGTCGACGCCGCGCGATGTTTTCCGGCGCATAGTAGCAGCAGCAGCATCGACCTCGCCGACCGCCTCGCCGCCAAACACATTCGACAGATTCCACGGCCTTCTCGCATCAAACACCCACACCTCGACACCACCCAGATCCTCCTCCACAGCATCATCGTCTTCGTTGTCGGCGCTGCTCAGACTGAGCAACTCGCTAAGATCGACCAAACCCCCAACACCCAAACAGACGACCACGCCGCCGCTCCCCCCATTGGTCGTCTGCATGGGCTTGATCAGCTCGTCGCCTGCGCGCGCGAGGTCCCCATACCCCGCTACGGGCTGGATCTTGTGCGGGATGTAGTCTCGTTTCAGCAGCGCGGTGAGAATGCGGCAGGCACACAGCGCGTCGGGCTCGAGCGCCACGAGGATCAGGACGGGCGGCGACAGCGGGTGGTGCGAGCGGAGGAGTTGCAGGTAGAGGTGGGAGATGAGTCGGCGCGGAAGATACATTGTCGATTAGGTCCGTACCTTATTTATTATACCTCTTGTATAAGTAGGAAGAGAGGGAGGGACGGAGGGAGAAGGACACACGAGAGGGGCGTATGTAGACAGGATAGGATAGAGGAGGAAACACGTCAAGAGGCCTCCAAAGGCCCCCCTTGGTCTGTCTCAATAACGCACAGAATAGTATTTTACAGGCAGAAGATCGTAGATGACTCCATCGCCCGTTTTATTATTTGTGGTTGTTGCTGGAACGGTTTGGTTGTTGGTGAGTTAGTTCACTAGGGTAACTAACAAAAGCGCCTGCTTTGGGCCCGTCGCGCGCATCTGGAACAACGCGTCGCAGTTCGGGACCCGCACGTGTGCAGAGACCAGCGCCAAGCCTGTCCCTTCAATTGGTTTAATTAGTGGCCGACAATTGATGCAACGTTCATTATTCATGGTTGACCTGGACAACCGAGTAATTATCCAGGTTTTTCTAGGGAAGTATGTGGGTTATACAGGAATTATGTGGGTTCGCAAGTATCCAAGTTTCACTGTGGCATTTTTCCAGCTTAACGTTCCACCCCTTCGCATCGAAATAATCAATTAAGCACTTACGCGTTGGCAGCCTCGCAGGGTTTTGGTATCGTGAAAGGAACTAATGGGATATTGATTAGATACATAAATGAAACACCAACGATAAAGTAGTATATATACACCGATGAAGAAACATGTAGAACGCGGCAGTACCCTAACGCAAGCAATGCGACCATTTTCCTCTACCTCTATCCCATGATTATGCGGAAGAGCGACCCAGCTTCGAACCGGCAAACCAGATCGCAGCACAAGCGCCCAAAACAGATGTCCCGATCAACCGTTTCTCCCAGATAGCGACATCGGTCATCTTGGCCGGTCCAACATTATTCGTGATGTCGAAAGAGCGCGGCTTCTCCGTCTGCGACTCGGCGGCGGACAACGGCACGTCGGTGTGGTTTTGGGACACGGAATCGGCACGAAGATACTCGCGGTCGTGTGAGCGCCATTTCTCCACCAATCGAGCGATTTCGATGAGGTCCTCCTGCAACGAACCCGGCTCCGTGGCATTCGCGTTCTCGACCTCGACACTCTGGACGTTGCCGAAGAAATCCACCAATGTCCGCAATCGTCCTTCTTGCTCGCCGCCAGGGAAAAGGTCCCATCGTACACCGGGTTGAGAGTGGATCTTGCTCTCGTCGTACGAGTCGAAGAGGTCGCCCAGCGTCAGCTTCGAATTGGCACTCGTCACTTGGGTTTCAAGGAAGTCGAGCACGTAGTACGTCCACCTGGAACCATCATCAGCATATACACACCACAATCAAACATTTCTTGCAGTAGCACCATACCTGTCAATAACCGCGACACCCACATCACTATCCGCATGGTGAGAGTAGGATGACTGATCGAGCGCACTGGAGCCTGTCGCCACAATATTCGGCGAGTAGAAATTGGTGTACATGGTGTTCGCCTGGCACGTGTCGATCATAAAAAGCAGCTCATGGTACCGCTTCTTCTCCCACATCTGACCGAACGCATCCGCCAGGTCCCAAGCACCGATCTCCTCCGCGTCCTGGAATTTCAGGAACTGGTCTCCACCGTGGCCCGTCATGTATACAAGGACGTTACTCCCAGCGTCCGACCCCAGACGCTTGCTGCGCGGCACGTCTTCGTCCAGTCGATCGGTCAGGAGACGGATGAAGTTCTCCACCGTCACTTCATATCCTCGGTAGTCCACCTCGATGTTGTCTCCGTACAGGTCGACGGCGCGGTCGGCGTTACTGTAGACCGTTCCTGGGAAGGCGTTGCGCGGGTTGCAGGCCATGTCGTCGGGGAGCATCAGGATGATCTGCGAGTCGGGGATCCCCAACCGCTTGACGGTGCGATACAGGGAGAGGACATTGGCGAGGTGGCGGTAGTTGAACCAGAATCGAGACGTTGAGACTAGGACCGCCCAGTTCGATGTATGTTCAGCGGAAGTCAAGACCGCAAGGAGGGGAAGGAGGAGTAGGAGGACTCGAGTGAGTCCGAGAAGGTATAGGGTCATAGCGAACGGTCGGAGGTCAGATCATCATAGGGGTTGGTACAGGACTGAATGAAAGAGAAAAGATATCAAGGAGATGTATACAGCAGACAAAGATCAGCCCAGGCCCAGTGGGCAATTATTCAAGTTGTCTCGGGTAACGAGAGGATGAGAAGACCTCTGTAGCAGATGATGAAGCCTGGCGAAGGCAAAAGACAGATCGGGAGTTTCCTTGGGCGGGTGGAGAGCCATGACCCACTGGCCGATAGCAGCGTGATAAAGCGCTTGAGTTATGTTGCCAAGTTGTGCTTGATTTGTCAGCCACATACGAATACTTCCTGACTCTATATAATAGGGCTTCTATTATAGGTAGCTAGGTAGTTCGTCTCTTCGTTTGGTAAGCCGATGGCTGATTTATACAGATCGTATCGATGAAAGCATGTTCTACTGCACTATATCATCTTAACCATGCTGTGGCATCGCTGCAAATACCTTCCACCATGTGTTCAACTAAACCTGGGATGCGAACTTCCATCCTCCGTTAACCAGATAGCGCTTATCTGAAGACAATAGGCAATCATAAAAAATTGTGCTAAATAGCTATATTTCTTCTTCTGTTTACCACCTTATAATGACACGCTCAAGATTCTGCATCTTCCTAACTTGTTTTACCCTGCAGTCATGCGGGAGAAAGAAGGTGCCATCACCATATCACCAACCGGGTCTTGACATAATTCGAGCCTTGATAGAAACGCCCAGGCCGCAGATCATAGCCCTCGTTGCACATGAATCATACTGAAGGTCAATCTGCATACATCGTGGCCGGGGTCGTTCCCCGGATGAAGATCGATTTATCCACGTACATCACGTGCGCGAGTCGGAGGTCCATGCATGGCAAAAGCATCGTTCACGACCTGCTGAAAAGGATACACTCATCTAGGCGAGATCGAATCTCAAAAAGACCTACTCTACGTGGTGACCGGGCAAGAACCGCAATGACTCCGGACAAAATCTATCGTAAACAAATATTTGGGAAAAAATCTAGGAGAATGTATAATACACCAACGTCTTCACCTGTATATCCATCTATTTGGAGATCTCAACGCCACCGGTGACGCCCAGGATACGCTTGATGTCACCGTAGATAGCGAACTGGCCAGCAGTGATGCTACCAACCATGAACAGACGGGCACCGATACCGGCGTACGAGCCACGGAAGCCAAGCTCCTTGCCGATCTTGAACAGACGGGTCATGGTACCCTCACCAGGAGCACCCTGGGTCTTGTTGATCTTGCTCAGCATGGTGTCAGCGGGCTGGGAAACGAGAGCGGCGGCGAAACCGGCGATGAGACCGGAGCCCAGGTTGATGGCGGTCTTGGTGCCGTCGGAGGCGGAGTCCTTGTCGACGCTGCGGTAGATGGCCTCGGCAACCTTCTCGTAGACGACGAACTTGGCCATGGTGTAAGGGACCCTGGGAAGTGGCATTAGCATCGTGACATCCGCGTTCCGATGCGGGAGTGGACTTACTGCTTGAAGAGCATGGGACCGAAACCGGAGTAGAAAGCGCCGATACCCTCGTTCTTGAGGATCTTGCCGAAGCCGCTGACGAGACCGCTGGCGAACTCGGGCTGAGAGACGAGACGGATACGGGTGGCCTCCAGAGGGCACAGGGCGATATCGGCGAAGAACTCGGCAGTGGCGGACGAGGCGAGGTAGACAGCGGTGCGGTTGTTGGAGGCAGTCTCCAGGCCGAGCTGGTTGATCCACTGCTGCTTGAAGAACTCGTAACCACCGAACTTGAAGGCACCCTGCAGGAAGTAACCGGCAGCTATTTTTTTCACATTAGCATAACGAGTCTGAGTGGTCGACTCCGCGACGGGATCAACTTACCGGTAGGACCGAAGCCAGTGAGGAGAGCGCCAGCACCCTCGTTAGCCACGACCTGCTTGAAGCCGCCGATCATGCCACGGTTGTAGGTGACGGGGTCAAGCTGGATACGGGTCTTGACGCTGCGATCGAAATCACGTTAGCACAGTCGTTGCAGGCCGAATCGGATCGGCGCGGTTCCATTTTTGCACAGGCGGATCAACTGCACGACGCGCGATCGGGGAGGACTTACACATCGACGGGGGTCAGAGCACCGTGAGTGACGGAGCAGCAGACGGCACCGGCGAAGGCGAAGCCGGAGTAGAGCTGAAGGCCGCTCATCTTCTGGGGAGCAGGGGCGACCTTCTCGGCGACCTGCTGGACGGGGGCGGGGGCGTTGGCAGACATTATTATACAATCTCTATATTGTATTCACGAGAAAAATAAAGAAAGAAACGATGGACAAGAAAGCGACAGGGAAGGAGAGGAGAGTGTGGGGATGGCAAAAAGCACGAAGCAATTTGAAGAGGGAAAAAAAATGACGGAGGGAGAAGGAAGGGACAAGAGAGGATAATTTGAAAGGGATGACCGACTAAACAAGTGGCACTAGCGGCACCGAACCCGAAAACTTTTCGCGGGCCAAGTGCGGGAGACGCTCGGGCGGCCGGTCGTCAAGAAACAGCGACACGGTTGCCACCACTTTCTCATCGTTGGTCCATTTTCCGATCACCCGGTCAACTGGTGGCATACAAAATCAAAAAGATGATGATTGGAAGACCAAGTCATTGTCCAGTGTCTTGTCCCAGACTAATTTCTATCCCCATACCAGATCTCTCTCAAGACTGGCTGATGTCATGGCTTGGCTGGTTGCCGATGGAGGTCACCTGATTGGCCCTTCACTTCTCACGGTTTGCCCGGTCCATCTGTTACCTCACTGATACTTGGCATTAAATCTGTTCTTCTTGGGTCTGGGTGTTGATTCCATCCTCCATGTGGGATTATTTGACTTCTCGTGGCAAAGTAAAATATACTCATTAGAATTTTCTTCCCGGTGATAGTCTTTACCTGGTCCACGGTAAATCCGGAAGGTTCCTTACCTAACGCCGCGCCACACCTCAAACACAGCGGCTCCGCTGCCGCTCCCAGTGTACATCTCCGATACCGACGGGAGGATATAGATGATTTCTATGGGGTACTCCATACTTTATCCTGGTCCGCGCACCTCGTCTCTCCCTCTAGTGCACTGATCTTGCCACAGGTCCGGTATCTACTATGATCCTCCTACTATCCCGCCGCAAGCAAACGAGTATATCCAGGCTAGATGCGCACAAACGGTAATAGCGAGATGCGGCAATCTTGAATCGCATGGATTAGCCAATACCAAATCTATCGGTTGACGTGGTTTGCAATGTTGGTTGCGTGCCAAGTCGCCGGTGGAGTGGTGCTCAGTATATATGACACACAATGGCAGTCTCGGCCGGATGACGGTTCTTCCTGTCAACAAGCGATTCTTGTCAGCCTTGTTTACCGCGTCTTGGGAACGATTATGGGTTTGGTTGTAGTAATAGCCGGATTGAAAGTGGTTAACCGGTAATTGGGAAGATATTGTTCTTGAAGGAATGAAACATAACTATATTGGGAAGAAGCGAGAGGACTGTTTATGGCCTTTAGATTATCACTAACGCGCGAGAATACCCAGATATTTGAACTAGGAAGGGATAGACTCATACTCCATACAAGCCACCTTATCGCACATCTCTTGCCGTCCCTTTGAATATATAGCTTAAGGTATCTCGCCCTTTGGTATATATCACACGGTTGTCGGATGAGGATATACAATTACAATATGGAATCCACAGCCTATCCCTATAATTCTAAATCGAACGCTAGTCTATGTAATATAATAAGAGGAAAATACTGACGCTTTCCCCGGCTTTGAGAGCTCCTCGCCATATATGGGGCCGCACACGAACACGAGAACAGAAGAAACCGGTCCTCTTTTTCCTGAATACCCTATTATCCCCCGGTTTCTAGACGTGATATCTACCTCTACCTTAGAAGGTCGTCTTGACCGTGTATTATATACTTCCATCATCCACCCAATCAGAGCCAGAAGGCCGCAGGGTTGAGAAACGAACCACTTTAGAGTCGATGTCGATCACTGCAATATAGACAGCACATACCATAAATTATCGATCTATAGAATTTCCTTATTCTCCTCCGTAATCCATAATACTAACTCTAATTATCTACCCCTATAATCACACCGACTTGAATCGGTGTATTATATTAATAGTACCGGCATATTGTGTCATTTTCATGCGGCTTTGTTGGATTACTACTATTTGTATAGTCAAAGACATCCCGAGTCAAGCGACACTCTCGAAAGTGCAGAAGAACCACACTGACGAGACTGATGAACTCCCTGTCCATCAGATCGGCAGGTCAATCTTTGCTGTCACATTTCTGCAATAACTCTGAATCCGGTATCAAGGATCCTCTGTCATGATGGCACCATCCCTTTCTTGCATCCATAATACTGCAAGCCATTCGCTTAATGACATGTGGTGCATACGGTCTATTGGTTTATAAATAGCATCACCCGCACAGTTCTGATAGCGCAGATTCATCATCCGGTTGAATAACCGCGCATCAGCCATTGGCAACAAGACTGGAATCCTGTCGGCTGAACCTTTCGCAATCCTCGTACCTGATCGTGTTTCCCTAAATAGCGAACCACACCGTTAATCATCCAATGTTGTCGCTGCTGCAAAGTTGCAGTCCCAAGACAAAGGACGACAGACAACGTTGGAAGAAGATCGAAGGTGTGTTCATCTCTTCTCCTCATATGCTCAACGATGGGCATCTAACGTCAAACAGATGAAGCCGAACAACTCCACAAGCTCCCATCATGGGATACCCCGGACAATACACTCCTCATGCAGGCCTTTGAATGGCACGTGCCGGACGATCAAAACCACTGGGTTCGCCTCCGGTGCGCACTGCCTAGCCTCAAATCAATCGGGGTTGATCGCATGTGGATCCCCCCAGGCTGCAAGGCCATGAACCCTTCAGGCAATGGGTACGACATCTACGACCTGTACGATCTAGGAGAGTTCGATCAAAAAGGGTCACGAGCGACGAAATGGGGGACAAAGGAGGATCTCCAAGCGCTTGTGTCCCGTTCGCGAGAGCTAGGGATAGACGTCTACTGGGATGCCGTCCTGAACCACAAGGCCGGTGCGGACTACACGGAATGCTTCCCGGCGGTCAAAGTGGACCCGAAAAGTGGGTTTTGTTCGAATACTTACCTGTTTCGGAATATGTCAAGATGCTGATCCGTGTTGTGAATATTAGGAAGGGACCTGGATATTATGCTGCCCCAAGACATCGAAGGCTGGGTTGGGTTTGATTTTCCTGGACGCGGCGACACCCACAGTCCCATGAAATACCACTGGCGCCATTTCAGTGGTCTTGACTGGGACCAGTCGCGGGAAGAGAAAGCGATTTACAAAATCGATGGTCCCGGGAAGGGCTGGGCTGACGATGTCAGCAAGGAGAATGGGAATTATGACTTTCTCATGTTTGCAGATCTAGATTACTCCAACCTGGAGGTGCGACAGGATGTCCTACGATGGTCTGAATGGATTGGAGACCAGCTAGGCATACGTGGTATGAGGCTGGATGCAGCTAAGCACTATTCGGCCGGGTTTCAGAGAGAGCTCATTGATCGTCTACGGGCAAGATTCGGGCAAGATTTCTTCTTCATTGGGGAGTATTGGTCGACCGAGCTTAAAACTCTGGTCAAATACTTGGAGATCATGGGCTACCGGCTGTCTTTGTTTGACGTCCCTTTGATGGAGACCTTTTCGAAGAAATCGCAGGTCAAGGCTGCTGATCTTCGCACCATTTTTGGCGATACATTGGTCGCGAGTAAACCCGAGCATGCAATTGTAGGTTTCCTCCGTCTTCTGCAGTACAGCGAAGGCATCCTTCCTGACCCCGGGAATCTGAGACTCACTACCTGGCAGACGTTCGTGACCAACCATGATACTGTAAGGATATGTCGTAAAGTCAACATCGCGGCCAACCTGTACTAACCTGCACTAAGCAACCAGGACAATCGCTAGAAGTAAGAACACCACACACACTCACAATTTTTCACACCACGATTGTGCTCTGACAAGCCATGCCAGACCCCAGTTACATCAACTTTCAAACCCCTCGCATACGCGCTGATCCTGCTCCGAGACAAGGGCCAGCCCTGTATATTCTACGGAGACCTCTACGGCGTCCAACGTGGCGTCAAGCACCCTATGGTCCCCTCCTGCGGCGGCAAACTCCCCATCCTATGTCGCGCTCGGAAGCTGTACGCGTACGGCCAGCAGCAGGACTACTTCGACCAACCAAACTGTATCGGTGCGTATTAAACAACAACAACAACAACACACACACCAATTCTATAGCAGAGGAACTGACCATCCAGGATTCGTCCGCTACGGCAATCTTCGACACCCGTCCGGGCTCGCCTGCGTCATGAGCAACGCAGCCGCATCGCAAAAGCGCATGTATGTCGGTCGGCGACATGCCAAAGAGCGCTGGACGGATGTTTTGGGCTGGCATGCAAAGACCGTCGTTATTGACAGGAAGGGCTATGGGGTTTTCCCTGTTTCTGCCATGAGTGTTAGTGTGTGGGTGGATGAAGCGGCGAAGGGGAGAGATTCTCTCCAGGAGCCTTTGTAGGTTGACTGACTTTGCTTTTTTTTTTTTTTTTTTTTTTTTTTTTTTTTTTTTTTTTTTTTTTTTTGTTGTTTTTTTATTTTTTTGTTAATAAATTGGTAAAGTATCCGGGGGACCCCCCCCCAGAC
>JALZYL010000023.1:354422-433868 GCA_023619815.1 Aspergillus neotritici | reverse complement strand
CCCAAAAAACACCACGAAATCAATTTTTTTTTTCCCACAAAAAAAAAAAAAAAAAAAACAAAAAAAAAAAAAAAAAAAAAAAAAAAAAAAAAAAAAAAAAAAAATGAATAAAAGGATAGTTGAAACAAGGGGCGGATGCTTCACAATTGTTTCCCGCGCCAGTTTTATCGGGTTGTGCAGGCTTGGCATTGTTTGTGGTCTCCACTCCATCTCCCTCCCTGAGTCCCAGCTGCGGTCTCGACTGGTATTCTTCAAATCCACTGAAATCCAGGAGGTCGGCCGTTGAAAGGGAGTAAGTGGTGAGTTGCCAGCAGACAACTTCCCTACCTAGGGAATTGGATCCATTGAAGTTATATTATTAGATGATCCCGTCAGTGGTTGTGGTTGGTTGACGACAGGGTGGACCGATTCAGTCCCGGCCATCCCATGCCCCCCCATCCCCCCCCGGCTCAGCTGCCAACCAGACTGACCTTGACCCATGATATGTTTGTTTAACCGCTGGGGGAGACTTGGGGATGTGCCAATGTCTGCAGAAGTGCTTGCGACAATTAATCCACTAATGATCAATCTGCTGGCCAACCTCGTCGACTGGATGGACGGTGCATATGTGCGGAGTATTCTGTAGAAGATTGAGTATCCCACGAAGACTGACTCCTCTCGCATGAGGTTGGTTTTTATATTTTTATTTTATTTTATTTTATTTTATTTTTTTCTCTAGATGTATGGTGAAGCTATTGAGGTAGCAAGTTGGGACGAAGTGTCCCCATTGCCTAACCATGGATGAGCTCATGTCATCTTATTCCATCCTTACTTGTCATTATAATTATTTTACCTCCCTTTCTATTTCCTTTGTATATAGTATATATAATGTATAATGTATAATATATAATATTTTATACTTTATACTTTATATACTTATATTTCTCTATATCATTCTTCATTTATATTCATCAATTTTATATTATCTCAACACCAGCAATCCCTTTTCCCTCCAGTCCACACCAAGAGAACTAACTGACCATGATTCTTTCAATTTGACAAACGAGTCAACTCCCCTGACCAGAGTCAGCTTCGTGTTGCGTAAAATGGGGCAGGAGAATAAGTCGCTTGGTCAAGGCGTCGGGAGTTCACCCTCGTACTCCATCTAAATCCGGATTTAACAGTCCATTCACATCCAGCCTCGCCTAACTAGCTCGGAAGATGGGTCCCGGGTAAGAAATAACGGGTATACGGTCTGTGGTGGAGGGGGAGGAGAAGTGTGGTGGAATCTTGGGGGACCACCAGTTGACAGCAGTTGAAAAGAGACCCCACTCATCATGATCCATACATACCGGTACGGGTCCAGAGAGTAAAATATCCGGCCCTTTTACTGCCGACCCGCCCTTGGGGGGGTTGCCTGCCCCCTCGGGATTGGTTGGTTGGGAGGTCGGGTTGGCTGCATGTATCGTATCTGTATCACATATACCGTGTATGGTAACATTGGGTCGATGGAGGATTCCACCATGTTTTGTTCCTGAATGAGCCCACTGACTCCGTCCCTGAGGGGGTAGATAAGTAGGAGTCTAAGTTCTATTGTCTTTGTTCACTTTGGGATGTCTATTGTATTCAGGTATCAATCATTATATATTTGGTCATCTCCTGATCTATTTATTCTATTCTATTGTCCACAAATCACTGATTGTATGATGGTGGTATGATTACAAGGGTGGAGTATGGTGACTGTTATGATCATGGTGTATTATTATTGATTGGGAATTATTATTAGTACCTCGATTGTTTATTATTATATTATTATTATTGTGGATGTTATTATTCTGATGATTATAATTATGTGTTTTTATTTTATTTTATTTTGTTTTATTATTTGATTTTATTTTTATTTGATCGAGATTATTAGTTTAAATAATAATAATAATAATAATTATATCTATTATTATTATTATTATTATTTTATTGACCCTGGTAATAATCCCTTTTACTATTCCTACGATTCGCTCCCATATTTGATCACGATTATTACTGTTCTTCCAACCCACTAGTCCGGATTGCATTCCCTGGGCAGTAGTATACTTAGTACTTCCCGAGTACTTGCTGGCTGGTTGTTGTTGTGATTACTCTAACCGCCTGGAAAAATAACTAAAGGGACCCTGACCTCACTTGCTATTCTTCTCCCTCTCTTCTTCCTCTCTTCTCCTCCTCTCTTCCTCCTCACTTCGCGCAACTGGCCCTCTTTCCTTTCATCGCCTTTCGTTTCTTTCCTCCCCCCCTATTTTATTTTATTTTTCATTCTCTTTCGCCGTGCGAGATATTCAAGGAGACTTGGAAGTGGGCTGGCCCAATTCATCTCTATTGCCTTCTTTCTTCCACCCACCTCCTCCCGACCTTTTTTTTTTTTGTCCCTTTGTTTGTGAAAGGGTGTCACGCCGTCAGCGCCTAACGACGATTTCCAGGAGGCTGGTTCCTCTGAGTGTGCCTATAGCCTCTGTTATATGATCGCTTGTTGACATTCACCGTCACTACCTTGGACTTGGTCCCCCCCATCGTTCTCTTTGAAGACTTTATTTATTAGAAGGGGAGTTTGTTCTTCTGACGGTACGTACGACCCCTTGGCGTGGAAGTGTGATCCGTGAAAGGGCCGGCGTTGGACAAACCCATCCCGCTCTTTCATTGTTCGCAAGGGTTGATTCCCAATCCTCCCTCCGTCTGGCACCACCGGGCTAATGATGTGAGAATAGAACTGTCATGATGTATCCTCAACCGGGTGCCCCGATGGCACCTCCTCAGAAGCCAGAGACATTCATGCTCTCGAGCGAGGCGCAGCAGAGCCTTCCCCACGACGCGCAAGTTGCCTTGCAACAAGTGGATAACTGTGAGTCGGACACCCTCGCGACCTGTGCTCCGTGCCTTTCGAATCCCATATGAGGTTCGATCCCTGGTCGAGTCGCGACTGACGTCGAATCCCCCTTTCCAGTGAAATATTTCCTGCTGTCGGCCCCTGTGGACTGGCAACCTGATCAGCTGATCCGACGATTCTTGCTTCCGACCGGCGACTATATCTCCTGTGTCCTCTGGTTCGTTTGTCTGCACGGGTCGAGAAGGGAAGGGAAAGAACTGGGTGACTGACTGGGCGGCAGGAGCAACCTTTTCCATGTGTCGGGCACCGACATTGTTAGATGCTTGGCCTTCCGATTCCAGGCCTTTGGGCGTCCGGTCAAGAATTCGAAGAAGTTCGAGGAAGGCATCTTCTCCGACCTCCGAAATCTCAAAGCTGGCACCGATGCCACCCTGGAGGAGCCGAAGAGCCCATTCCTCGATTTCCTGTACAAGAACAACTGCATCCGCACGCAGAAAAAGCAAAAGGTCTTCTACTGGTACAGCGTGCCGCACGACCGCCTGTTTCTTGATGCGTTGGAGCGTGATCTGAAGCGGGAGAAGATGGGTCAAGAGGCCACCACGGTGGCAGTCAGCGAGCCGGCCCTGTCCTTCGAATACGATTCGTCCCAGTCGTTGTACGAGCAACTTACAAAGGCACAACAAGCGAGTTCTTCTTCGTTTGCCACTCACGCAAGTACGACATATGGCCAACCCGCATCCCCAGTGGTTCGGAGCGTTGACGCAATGCCTCCCCCCCAGATGGCTCCCCACATGGCTCCGCCGACGCTGCCCATTCTCCCGGACGAGTCTGGGAACCCGGCCATGTATAGCGCGATTCCCATGTCCAGTGCCATGACTCCGGGCCTTGTGAAGCGCGAACCCGAGTACACCACTATCCAGTTCGACCGCAACGGCATGCCCATGGCTCGCATTCACCAGCGCCATGCCTCCATGCCCACCTTTGTCGAATACTCGCCAGCACCGTCCTTTGTTTCCTCCCACTATGAAGACTACAGCAACCGAGGGTTGTCCTTTGAGCCAGTCACACCACCGCAACACAGCTCCCACCTGGGCGCTGAGCCCGCCTATATCGCCAACGAGGATACCGGTCTCTACACCGCCATCCCCGAGCTCTCGTCCGCCAGCGCAGTGAACCCCATGATGCAGCTGCCCCCGTCCAACCTCGCCAGCGCCCACTTCCCGGCTCCCCCGAGGTCCTTCCACTCGAACGTCTACTCGATGATCGAGGGTTCCCCGACATACAAGCAGCGCAGACGCCGCTCGTCTATTCCGCCGGGCTCTGCCCACGCCGTGACCGCCGCGCAGTCGCAAGTGACCAACACGCCGCCTCCGCCGGTCAGCTATGCCGCGCACCGGCCCAGCGACCTGCGACGCTCGGTGTCCAGCTCGGTGGCTCCCGTGGCCGAAGTCGAGGAGTCGCATCCGGCCTCGTCCCATCGCACCGTGAACGGATATCCGTCGGCCGTCCTTCCCCAGAAGAACTTGCTCCAGGAGATGTCTCGGAACGGGACCCCTCTGTCGGGGTTGGAGGAGAACCCGGAGAATGGCCCGACGGTCGCACACCCCGCCGACGAGCTAGCGGCGCTCCCCAACAATGAGACACTGGAGAACGCCGTTCAGCATAGTGCGACGCACAAGGGGGATCGGTTCGCCCCCGGTCCTGTGCGCCGCGCGCGCAGCGCGACCATGATGGAATTGGGGCCTTACCCGCAGAAGTCCCACTCGTGTCCGATCCCCTCCTGCGGGCGACTCTTCAAGAGACTAGAGCATCTGAAACGGTGAGCGGCAGTCCCCTCCCAGCCTTGGACGTCGATTGCGCGCCTTGATTGGGTTCCTCTTCTCCGATTTGAAACCGCCGTCTAACACTTAGCGTCTAGGCATGTGAGGACCCACACGCAGGAACGGCCCTACCCTTGTCCGTACTGCAACAAGGCCTTTTCTCGCTCCGACAACCTTGCACAGTAAGTTCCTTCGGTGTCCCTTGCGTCGCCAGATAGGAAGGTCTAACGCTCGATCCCAGGCACCGTCGGATCCATGAGGCCCAGCAGGACGGCCAACCGCCGCTCCAACCCCACGAGGAAGATCTGGAAAACGAGGACAACGAATCTGGTTCCGCGGAAGAGGACTCTTCCTCGCCGGTTGACTCGGGGCCGCACTCGATGCTCCATGTCTCCAGCATGGCGTCGATGGCGCCCGCCATGACCTTACCAACCGCCATGCCCTCGATGATGGGGTCGCAATTGATTGCCCCTCAGCTTCTGCAGCAGCAAATTTAAGCGCCATGGTGGGACTCCAATCCGCCGTCATTGGACCTCGTCAGCCATCGTTCGCGCATGAGAACAAGTGATCGTGCCTCGTGTGATTCATTTTTCTTTTCGCTCCTTCTATCGCCCTTTTTAATAGAGTTATTGTTTCCTGGACATATCTTCGCGTGTCTTCCCATGGTGGCAAGCTTGTGCTCGGCGGTCGGGCAGGCCTGATGTTCTCTGTTTGTTCATATCTACTACTTGGCGAGTCATCCGGGTGGCTCTGTTGATATCGTGGGCTTCCCTTTTTCGATCCCTGTTTTCTTGCCACGGGAGGTCGGGGGGTCATTTTTCCAGCACAGGATTGCCGGGTTGACCCTTTGTCTCTTGTTGGCGCTCGCGCTGGGGTTTGTTTCCATATAAACTGTCGCTGGTTGTGCCGCGTGTTGTGACTTCCTCATCGCTAGCCCTCCTTGACTGCTTGGCTTTTTTTTTTTTTCCCTTTGATCTTGTTTCATTTGTCTTGTCCGTCTTGTCTGGTCATTTTGCGCTCTGCTGATAATGTTTTCTTTTTCTTTGATTTTTTTATACTCTCTTATTTGTTTTACATTGGGAATCTGGAAGGTAGGTAGGACAGAGGAAGCACCGTGCGGGTTGGTTGCAAGTGGCGTCTCGTTCTGAGGAGCGAGCCTTCTGAGATGCCAACAAAAATGAACAACGATATCTCCAAGTCATTGCTGTAGCGATTGAGGATTCTCTACTGTAGTTTCAACGTAGCATAAAGGGCCATGTGTTCTGGCTATCTAGGCCGGACCAATACGCGATCCCGCGGTATCTGTGATATCATAATCGCGCTAACGACCATGTAGGTCAAACTAGACAAGACGTATAAGACCAGGAGTAGCGCATAGAATCCTCCCCCACATATCACGGACTCGACGCAATTGTATCCGTCTATTTCATTTTCTATCAATAATAAACAACCATTTCCTTTGTTGAGACAATTACTGCGTGCCTTCAAACTGCAGCCTGAACCGGGTCACGTGGGTCGGCCTGCTGACGTCGGCGCAGTTCGTCATCACGAGGACCTTCAACTTCAGCATCCTTCAACAATATTCCAATATTCATCTGGAAAGACCGTTTGAGAATACTCGTGTTCTTATTCTTTTAGAGTGACCTGGCCTGGATCGCTCCCAGACGTCTGATAAGGCTTTCGATACTCGTTGATACTAATACGCTGTCTTTGTACTCCGCACGAGCCAGCAGGGGCGCGGCACGGCGTACTGTGAGACCCATGAATGCTGGGCATTCTTAGTTCTTGATATATTATTCGGATTTTAGGAGTAGAGCTGAGTGTGCTCGAGCTCTTCCAACCCTTAGCTCATTCTTGCAAGGCCTGGAGTTGGCATCAATGACGGACACCGATGGGCGGATTGCGGACGAGACCTCGCCCCTAGTGGGACCGGAACGCAGGTTCAACGATAGCGATGTGGATCCGCTGCTGGATTCTAGTGGGCGAAATGCCAGTCGACGAGATGTCGATACGGGCGATCTCGCGGAGACGAGAAGTAGCTGGTACTTGTTCTTACTGACGCTGAGTATTGGCGGGTAAGCTTTCAACTCCCTTACTGCTTGTTGTTGGTTTTGAGATGAGATTGACGGGTCGGTTAGCCTTCAGGTTGTATGGTCTGTTGAGTTGTCGTATGGATCGGTAAGCGTGCTGGATGCGGCATTACTTGCGAAATTGCAGACTGACTATGGATGTAGCCGTACTTGCTGTCCCTGGGGATGAGCAAAGCCTTGCTTGCCTTTGTGTGGATCGCTGGGCCTTTGACGGGGGCCCTGGTGCAGCCGTATATTGGCATCTGCAGTGATAACTGTCGCGTATCGTGGGGCAAAAGAAAACCATTTATGGTTGTGGGCGGGGCGGGGACAATCGTCGCGTTGCTGGCCCTCGCCTGGGTCAAGGAGATCATTACTGGGTTTTTGGGCATCTTTGGCGTTGATTCGACTTCGGCTGGGACCCGGACAACTATCATCGTCTTCGCGACGATTTTCATGTATTGTTTGGACTTTGCGATTAATACCGGTATGGATGCTCCTGTTCTCTATATTGTCCAGTGCTGACCTTTTGTCTATAGTTCAGGCAGGTATTCGATGTTTCATTGTGGATAACGCCCCTACGCACCAGCAGGAATCGGCAAATGCTTGGGCGAGCCGTCTTACTGGGGTGGGCAATATCCTTGGATACATTTTTGGATATGTAGACCTGCCACGGTATATCCCCTTCCTTGGAAAGTCCCAGTTCCAGGTGCTGTGCGCGTTAGCGTCAATTTTGCTTTCCAGCACGTTGCTGGTCAGTTGCTTGTACATCCAGGAACGAGACCCTCGGCTGGAGGGGTCCTCCTCATCCAGCAATCCTGGTATCGTGTCCTTCTTCAGACAGGTATTCAGATCGGTCAAGAACCTACCGCCGCAGATTGCCAAAGTCTGTGAGGTTCAGGTTGCCGCGTGGGTGGGCTGGTTCCCGTTCCTTTTCTACTCCACCACCTACATCGGACAGCTTTATGTCAACCCTATCTTCGAGGAGCATCCGAATCTACCCGATAAGCAGATCGACGACGCCTGGGAAGAGGCTACTAGGATTGGAACCTTTGCGCTGCTGATCTACGCGATTATCTCCTTTGTTGCGAATCTCACGCTCCCCATCTTCGTCGTCCCGACGTACCGACCCGTGGACACGAACACCTCCGGCAGGATCCCTGTCGATAGCAACGCCGAGCAGGAATCGTTCCTGGAGACGAGGAGGATGTCCATCTCGAGCCTACCGGTTGGGACCACATCCGAACCAGCACCGACCATGCCCCAGGACAAAGACGGGGAGTCCCAGAGCAGCAGCGCTAAATGGGGATCGAAGCTACAGATCCCGGGGTTTACTCTCCGCCGGGCGTGGCTGCTGTCCCATGTGCTTTTCGCGCTTTGCACTTTTAGCACGTTCTTTATCTCCAGATACCAGGCGGCGACGGTGGTCATCGCACTCGTGGGAGTGTCTTGGGCGATGACGCTCTGGGCCCCGTTCGCCCTGATCTCGGCGGAGGTTGCGCGGGTTGACGCGGAGCGTCGGATCCGACGCAACCAGGCAGAGATGTACCAATCCGACGATCCACATCATGGGATTTCGGACGGTCAGCCGGGGCGGGATCCGAACAGCGACGACCTCGAGCACGGGTCGTCGAATGGCAAGACGGGCGATGACGACGACGACGATGAGAATCTGGCCCAGGCGGGAATCATCCTGGGGCTTCACAACGTGGCGGTCTCGTCCCCTCAGATTGTATCAAGCTTGATCTGCAGTGCTATCTTCAAGGTCTTCCAGAAGCCTCGCGGTGAGCCTTGGGATGACAGTGTTGGATGGGTGCTCCGATTTGGAGGCTGCGCTGCGCTTGTGGCGGCGTGGTTGACCGGACGGCTGTCTGAGGGGCGGTGATATAATTTAACTTCTTTTTTCATTTATAATGCTAGTTTTGTTGATTTTGTCCGAGGTGTGATTTGTAGAAAATTATAGATTTAATGGGTAGCTAAATATGACATAGTAGATAATTAGAATAGATAGACGGATATTGGCGCCCAGTAGGATCGGCGGGCCGGCGATAGATGTGACGCGCTTAAACCGGGACTAGACCCGTTTACTTGTCCTTCCTTGTCCCGTCCGAGCTCTCCTTCTCTCCATCTCCAACTTTCTATCCCCGTCAACGTCTCTCCAACGCCCCGTCGGTTTAAGTGCACATTTCATTTATTCCTGGATTAGTGTCTGGGATTATGTGCGCCTTGATTTACTGTTGGAGTTAACACTGTGGTGTCTTTCGCCGTCGTGGTTGCCTTCGCTCTTTCATCTTACCAACTAACCTAATGGCTGAACAACTGATGGGCGGTGCCCTTCATTTACTCCGTATGTACCTTTCTTCTTTGCTTGATATGTTGTTAGTTACTTTTGATTTGGTTTCCTTTTTTGATCTGTTTCTGTCAGCAGTTCTTGAGTGTTATGCGTTGTCCCCTTGCCGACTGCCTTTCGTCTTGATGGTTCAGGAACAAGAGAAATAGAAACATCCGATGCTAATAGCACTACTGCTACTCCTAGGAAGAGTCGCCGAATCTGAGTCTGACCCCGATGATGGTACGCGCCCCTCATACTCGAGTCTTGCGACGGTGTCTAATCGATGGTGGTCGTTCCAACAGATGCCCCCGAAGCCGGTACCAAGGAGTTCTTCAGCTCCTGGGCGCTGTTCATTCTGATCATGCTGTTGATGTTCGCGCTCTTTACGAGTTATATTCTGCAGCAGAAGAAGATCCAAGCGGTTCATGAAACAGTCTTGTCTATCTTTGCGGGTACGTCGATTCGACTTCGCTCTAGCGGGCCAGCGACCACTTTCTGACACGTGGGGGGTAGGGATGTTTGTCGGCTTGATTATACGCTTAAGCCCCGAGTCACCCATTCAGGATAGCGTCACTTTCGACTATCAGTTTTTCTTCAACCTGCTGCTTCCTCCGATCATTTTGGCGTCCGGGTACGAATTACACCAAGCGAATTTCTTCCGCAACATCGGGACGATCTTGACCTTTGCGTTTGCGGGGACCTTCATATCTGCGATTGTGCTGGGAACGGTCTTGTATGTCTGGACGCGGATTCCGTTGGATGGCCTGAATATCACCTTTGTCGAGGCGATCTCGGTGGGCGCGACGCTGTCTGCGACCGACCCGGTGACGATTCTGGCCATCTTCAACCTGTACAAGGTCGAACCGAAGCTCTACACGGTTATCTTCGGCGAGTCGATCCTGAACGATGCGATCGCGATTGTCCTGTTCGAGACGGCTCAGAAGTATGCGGAGAGCGATGCGGGTTCGCTGACCTTCCTCAATCTGTTCGAGGCCATCGGCCTGTTCTTGATCGTCTTCTTTGGCAGTATGTTGGTTGGCATCATCGTGGGGATTATGACCGCGCTGGGGCTCAAGTATACGCATGTGCGCCGCCAGCCCAAGATCGAGAGCTGCTTGATCATTCTCATCGCCTACGCGAGCTACTTTTTCTCCAACGGCGTGTATCTCTCCGGTACGCCCCCATGTCTGGCAAGTGACTGCCATGGCGTTTGCTGACCGTTGTTAGGGATTGTCTCGCTTCTGTTCTGTGGGATCACATTGAAACATTATGCCTACTACAACATGTCGCGACGGACGCAGTTGACGACGAAGTATCTCTTCCAAGTGATGGCGCAGCTGTCCGAGAATTTCATCTTCATCTACCTCGGTCTCGATCTGCTGGTCCAGCGACACCTGCAGTTCAAGCCGTTGTTCATCATGGTGTCGATTTTCGGCATTTGTCTTGCGCGCTATCTCGCCGTGTTTCCCTTGTCCAAGGCGATCAACTGGTTCATTCGATACCGGGCCCGCCGGCGCGGACAGGAGGTGGCGGACGAGCTGCCCTTCGCCTACCAGGCGATGCTCTTTTGGGCGGGGCTGCGCGGCGCGGTCGGTGTCGCATTGGCGGCCGGCCTCAAAGGGGTCAACGCGCCCGCTCTCCGGGCCACCGTCCTGGTTGTCGTCGTGCTTACTGTCATCATCTTCGGCGGGACGACCGCACGCATGCTGGAGATACTGGGCATCCGCACCGGGGTGGTGGAGGAGCTGGAGTCGGATGACGAGTTCGACATCGAGGTGACCCACGGGGGCACATACTACAAGCGCTCGGATACGGCGCTGGGCTACACCCCTCGCCGCATGGACTCGACCATCCCCTTGGACGGAGTGACCCCGCGAGGGGATCTTGAGCGGAACAACAGCTATTCGAGCGGCAACAACCGCCGGCCGAGTCCCCCGCGGGCGTCGTCCTCCGGCCGGACTCGCGGACACTCGCGTCTCTATTCGAATGCGTACACCCCCCGGGATGCGCACACCCCGCGCGACCGATCCTCGACGGCCACCCTTCTTGGAGGGGGCGGCGCGCACAGTGATAGTAGCGCGGCGAGCGAGGACGAGTTTGGCCTGCGGTCGAGCAGCAAGGGCCGACTGTCGGACCCGGACCACCCCGACGCGTTTGAGATCGACGTGGATGATAACGACGACGAGGACTTGCCTCCCACCGCTCCGTCGGTCTCGCGATTGCGGCGGTCGCCCTCACAGCCGTCCCCAGCACCGCACGCGGCGGAGTCGGCCAGCATGTCCCCGCTGCGGCGCGAGGCGGCGGCGGGGTTGAGCGCCCGGGACGCGATTCGCGATCTGTTCTCGGGGGGGCCATCCGGAGACCACGCGGCGTGGTTCCGGCAGCTGGATGAGGATTATATCAAGCCGCGACTGCTACTGGACCAGTCGAATCACAAGGGACCGGGACCGGGGGCGGTTTAATGACTTGTATTATGATTTTTTTTACTCCCCTTTCCGTTTTCCATTCCCTTTTCTGGTTCTGGTCGGTCGGTTGATGGTTTACTCACGGTGATTGGTTGGTGGTGTTTACGAGCATCGATGTGATGTCCAGGGTCTGGATACTCTGGACTTGTTGAGTTGATGTTCGGATAGAGATGTCTGTCTGTCTCAGCGTATGTGTTTTACTTTTCTAGACGATCGTTCTATAACTTGCTGTTTGTAACCTCGTGGGCTTTAGGCTCTCAAGTCAACAGTGCTTAGGTCAATATACAGCATGTATCTCATTCATCCTTCCACTGCATAGTCAATGTGATCGACAACGTGGTGTTTAATACATCTAGGATGTAGATTAGATCTAGATCAGGACAGCCACGATCAAGTGGGATAGACGACTCATGTTGTCCCGATCTATAACTATCTATCTGGTACCTACCCACCTACTTACTTACCTACCTAGGTACCTACTCATGTAGATGTAGTGTAGGAGTGACACAGGGTTAATTCCCCTCTGGGCAAGAGATACATACGCCTGGCGGGGCGGTTACTCGTCCACTGCACGATGATCATTCATCCTCAAGGTTCAACATCCCACAACTCTACCCTCACACTGTGAATTCAACGATGGAATCAGGATGGTGGGGCGAGGGGAGGTTTGTTTGTGTATGTTTCTTTCTTTTGTCTTGTTTTTCGTTGTCTTTGGGGGCGGATATGCTGATGGTGATTGATTGAATAGCCTGGAATATGGACTACATTGTTGTGATTCATTAATGGGGCGCTGTGGTTTGGGGCGCTGGTTTATTATGGTGTCTATGTCTATGCGCGCGGGTTCTATAAGGGCTGCGGGTGATGATGGTTGTTGTTGTTTGGGGGGGGGGGAGGAGGTGAAGGGAGAGAAGACGGGATGAATGTGGATATCTGGTGAGTGAGTGAGTATCTGGAGGGCTAAGCATATAGATGATTTCGACTTTTTAACAAGTCTTATCTATGCGAGGAAGACTAGGTAGGATGGTCATGTCATCACATATGTGCATTAACTATCGTCGTCATTCTGCTCATATCTTCATTCTTCTGTTCAAGTGGATGATATCTTCATCTTCTGCTGCTACGCAGATTGATAGCTGAGATGAATTACTGCGGCACGTCGAGAACATAGCGGCCTGCGATCTTGCCTTGTTCTGCGGATTGTCAGCATACTCTGTCTGTCCTCTCAATCCAACAGCCAAAAAGCAGTAAAGCAGAAAGAAAGAAAGAAAGAAAGATAGACCCACCCATCAACTCAAACACATGCGGCAACTCCTTCAACGGCACCGTCTTAAACGGCGCTCTGATCAGCCCGCGCGCAAAAAAGTCAATCGCCTCGACCGAGTCCTGCCGGTTCCCGACGTAGCTGCCCTTGATGCTGATCATGCGCACCACCGTGTTGAAGACCGGCGCCTTGAGGTACGCTCCCGCTGGCAGACCGATGGCTACGATGGACCCGTGCGAGCGCACGTAGCCTGCTGCTTGCTGGAAGGGCCCCTCGCTGACGGCGAGGAGGATGACGGCGTGGGCGCCGAGACCGTCTAGCGTGGCGGCTTTGACGTCTTCGACGAGGTCTTTGCTTTTGGTGAAGTCGACGTAGGTCTATCATTTCTTAGTTTATATATATTTTTTTTCTTCTTCTTTTTCTTCGAGAGGAGGAGGTTGCGGGAGGGAGAGGAAGGGAAGGGGAAAAGAGGAGGAGGAGAAGAGGAGAAGAGGAGAAATACCTTCGCACCCAATTGCTCGCACATGACTTTCTTTTCATCCCCCCCGTCAATCGCAATCGTCTGGAGACCCATGGCCTTAGCGTACTGCAGCGCGAGCGACCCCAACCCACCACCGGCGCCGACAATAGCGACCGTCTGGCCGGGACGGGCCCCCGACTCCTTCAAGCCCTTGTAGACCGTGAGACCGGCGCAGAGGATCGGGGCGACCGCGTCGAGGGCCACCTCCTTGGGGATCTTCGATGCCACGGCCGCCTTGCCGATCGCATACTGCTGGAAGGTGCCGTCCACGGTGTAGCCCGACAGCTGGGGGTTGGGACAGAGGGGCTCCTCGCCCTGTCGACAGAACTCGCAGCTCATGCACGAGCCGTTCAGCCACTTGATGCCGGCGTGGTCACCCAGCTCGAACTCGTGCACCAGCTCCCCCTTGGCGACTACCACGCCGGCGCCTTCGTGTCCGCCGACGAGCGGCATCTTGAGCGGCAGGGGCCAGTCGCCTTTCATGGCGTGGAGATCGGTGTGGCACACGCCGGTGTAGCGGATCTTGACGAGGATTTCGTCCGGACCGGGCTTGGGGACCGCGATTTGCTTGTAGACGGGGGGGCCGCCTTTCTGTTCGACCACTTGGGCCCATTGCTTGTCTGGGAGGGACATTTTGTTGGTTGGTTGGTTGGTAGGTAAAGTGTTGTTGGGGTTCAATGGTGGTGGATGTAGTGAGGGAGTAGATGGTGTGGGAAGAGGAAGTATAAGATGGAGGAGTATGAGATGTAAGAAGAGAAAGTTACATCAGCCGGAGCGAGACATGGTTCTTATAAGAGTCTGTGCTTGACCCCTGGATTAAAGACTGTCACCAATTAATGGGCAGGGCAGTCACTCCCCGAGTGGACATGAGGTTACACGGTGGTGCATGACGAGAGGTGACGGAGTAGAAGACGTCACCAGATTGGAGCGGGCTGGTTTCTCCGCACGACAACCCGCCATCGCATCATTCCATGCTCGCTTGGAGTTTCCCTATCACATTTTCCATTAACTGATTGGGGATAGGTTTGTGGTCTAGACTGGGGTAAGCTGGGGTTGAGTAGTTATGTTTGATGCGGACGAACGGGAGGAGTGCATGAACTGAACGGTATGGAGAATATCGACGATATCGACGATGTGGACGAGATGGATGATATGGATGATATTGGATGTTTTGGTGGCGTTTCAGCATCCGTATCAGTATCATGTTGCTGGCTATATCTTCAATATACCCATTGATATAGTCATGTTGACAATGGCCACCCATTGCCTGTGGTGTCTGGTGAGACTATACCAGAGATTCCATCCGTTCCCCCGAACACCATTCTGGTGAAAACACAGCCCAAGCTGATCCCCACAGATAAATCTCCATCTCACCCCACAGATCCCCTGCTAAACTTAATCCCGTCACGGGACAGCTGTCAAATAAGAGGATGTTCTCTCCGTTGAGGCTGGGAGGGGTACGCGTCGGTTCACCGGAGTCGGGCATCGTCCGAGCCAGATCGTGTGTGAATTGAAACTTGAAAGTGGGGGACGATGCACTGGGTGGATCTATCACTGAAACCGTTTAGAGAGGTCGATCTGGGTGGTTTGTGGGCGTGGGATGTAAGGAGTCTGCCACTGCTTCAGACTTTTGCCTGGATAATGGTGTCTTGGGATGAGCGTGCTAAACGGAGCATCCTCTCGATTGCCCGATTCGGTAGACGTTGACGATGACGATCTATCGGGCGGATTGAAGACCTGGAGTCTTCTGGTTCTTCAGATCTTCATGCTTCCTGCGTCCTTCATGATTTATCGAAGAGGTTGCCTTGGATGCATGGCGCGCAGACAATCCGAGAAGGCTGTTCTGAGAGTACAGACCGTAGAATTCCCAAGGATTGGTAGACTTGGTGACATTCTCTGACTCTCTGGTCAAGTTCAGGAAGAGATAGAGATACAGAGAGAGAGAGAAAGAGAAAGAGAAAGAGAAAGAGAGAGAATATATAGAGAGAGAAAGTACCTTGAGGGAAAGAAAGTAAAGAAGAAGATGCCTCAGGCTGCTATCTATATACGAGTAATTTATCCTGGTCGATTACCCCCAATACCGTAACAATGAGAGTTACCCCCCTACACAGCAAGGAAATGACCATACCGTACATCACCATGAAGCTCTCTCCAACGTGAACCAGATTCATTCAATCCATCCTTTCCTTTCCTTCATTCTTCTTCTCTCCACTTCACCTCACTTTCTCTCCTTTCTCTCCCCTCTTTCTTTCTCCCCCCCCATCGTCTTCATCGTCATCTTCTCTGGCTTCATCTCCTCTCTTCTTCCTGCTCATTCTCATCTGTCCCTTCCATCGTCTCCCTCAATCTGTCCCCCTCGGGTCTCATCTTGCCTCCCAATCCGGTAACTCCTCCAACGCACCGACGGCGCGTCGCTGACGGGCGTCACCTCGGTCCCTCCCTCAATCGGTCATCGATCGGACGGTGGACTGGTAAGTCATCCCCAATTCATCAATATCAATCTCAGAGAATCCCTCTGGGGGTGGTCCCTTCATCCCCCCATCGAATGAGAGACGGACGGAGATCGACCGCCGACGATCTCCGTCTCTGCTTCTTTTCGCCCCTTCCAAACCTTCCACCTCTCCATCGCTCCTCGTTCTTTCTAACCCACGAGATCCCTTCATCGCCTACCACCTCCGCATCCTCTTCGACTCCTCCTGATGTTGATGTCACCCCATCTCCAATCGAGCCTGAATTAACCCCGGCAGAAGAATCATCATAGATCACGCCCGTCCCCTACCACCACGCGTGGTCGCTGACGTTCCATCCCCCCGTCCGTCTCGCGCATGGCTGGCGCCGGTGTGTCTTGACGGATCGTACGCTCATCCGATCCCCCGTCATCCCGAAAACCGCTGCCTCCATCCTCTCCCGCGAATCGTCTGTCTCCGTTCGTCGCCGCGTGCCCGGCGTTCGCGGTCACCATGTCGGGCGCTCCGCCGTACAACCCCCAGTCCCCGACTTCGCAGCCCCGGTATCCGGCCTACTCGCCTTCCAACAAGAACCGCGCCTACTATCCCAATAATGACCAGTTCCCACAACATCCACCCCAGACCCCGCCGGCCTTCCCCCCGGCCCAACCCGCCTCGCTGTCGCGGAGCCCGCATTACGCCCATGCGCCGTCTCCCTTGCCCGGCACCCTGCCCCCGTTGAACGGCACCGGCGCCCATCCCTCCGATCCGGCAGCACCGTACTCCCATTCGGCATCGGGCACGCCACAGTTTCCCCTGCCGCGACCCTACTCCGGCTCCTCGCTACCCGCCAACCCCTCCACCTACGGCCACCACTCGCCCTCCCGCAATCATCATCCCTCCGGTCGACTCGACGGCTACCTCTCGCCCAAGCGGGAGGCCGACTCGCCCTACCCTGTGGGCGGTCCCGCCGTCGCCGGGTACCCGCCCGCCCTCGTGCGAGAACCCCGGCGCGCCTCTCCCCCGAAGGAAACGGTAGGACCGGTCCCGTCGTCCACCGGACGCACCATCCCACAATCCCCTGGCCTAACCCTCGTCCATCTGCAGAAACCCGCCCGAGCGGCCGATCCCATGTCGTTCGCCAGCATCCTGTCCGGCCCGGCGGAGGAACGCTCCCCGCCCAAGAGACCCTCCCCGCTCCCCGAGGCCGCCCCGCCGGCGCCCGCCCCCGCGCCGGCGCCCGTGCCCCCCACCCCTGCCGTGGCTGCGACCCCTCCGGCGGTCAAAGAGGTCGAATCCACCCCGGCGCCCCGGCCGGAGAAGAAGACCCCCGCGGAGCGCCGCCGCCGGAACGCCGACAAGAAGGCGGCCGACGCCGCCGCCGCCACCAACGGCGCCGCGGGAGCCCCCGTCACCTACCCCTCCCGACCCCGCAAGATGCTGTCCGAACGCGACATGGAAGCCGTCAACCGTGCCTTGGCCGAAATCGACCAGGCGGACAAGAGTGACGTCGAGAGCCCCGGGTTCGAGGCCGAACGGGAACGCTACACCCTCAAGGGCAAGAAGCGCGCCCTCGGGGCCGAGAAGGCGGAGAATATCCGACGCAAGGTATGTTGACGGATGATGGGCAGGATCCTACGGACATCTATATTGATTGACCACTCCGCAGCGCCGTCGCCACGATTTCCTGGTCCGGCTGGGCAAGACTTTCGAGAAACAAGCCGCCCTCGGGATGGACCGGTTCCGCCTTGCCAACGAAGCCTCCGTCATCGCCGAGGTCCAGGCCAAGGAGGTCCAGGACGAGAAGGAGCGCAAGAAGGACATGCAGCGGAAGCGCCGACGCGAGAACACGGTGCGCCTGGAGATGCAGAAGAAGCTGGAGGCCGAGCGCAAGGCCAACAAGGCCCAGGACTCCGCCGAGAAGGCCAAGTTCCTGCGGGAGGCCGAGCGCGCCCAGCGGAAGATCAAGACCACCAAGCGCGCCCTCGAGGGCATCACGGCCCCCGAAGAGATCGGCGAGGTCACCCCGCTGGCCCCCAACCTCGAGGGCGGCACCACCAGCTCCTTCCACATCGGCCGCAGCTCCCCGTCGCGCCGCAAGTCCGGCCGCAGCGGGAACTCCAGCCGGCCCAAGAAGTCCAAGGAGCAGAAGCAGGCCGAGAAGGATGCCGCCGAGGCCGCCTACGCCGCCCTGGAGAACGACGAACCCCTGCCGATCGCGCCCAAGGAGGCCGCGGCCCTCGCTGCCGCCGCCCCCCGCAAGGACACCCTCAAGAAGGAAGCCAAGGGGGGCCGCTCCAAGGAACCCACCCCCGTGCCCGTCTCCGCCTACGAGACCAAGGGCTACAATCAGATCTACGAGCAGATCTGGCGCGACATCGCCCGCAAGGACATCCCCAAGGTCTACCGGGTCAAGGCCATCTCCCTCAGCACCCGTCAGGAGAACCTGCGCAAGACCGCCCAGCTGGCCAGCAAGCAGTCCCGCAAGTGGCAGGAACGCACCAACAAGAGCATGAAGGACACCCAGGCCCGGGCCAAGCGCACCATGCGCGAGATGATGTCCTTCTGGAAGCGCAACGAGCGCGAGGAGCGCGACCTCCGCCGCCTCGCCGAGAAGCAGGAGATCGAGTCGGCCAAGAAGGCCGAGGCCGAGCGCGAGGCCAACCGCCAGCGGCGCAAGCTCAACTTCCTCATCTCCCAGACCGAGCTGTACTCCCACTTCATCGGGCGCAAGATCCAGGGCGTCGACGACACCTCGGGCGAGACGGCCACGGAGGGCGGCGGGGCCCCGGCCGCCGCCCCCGCCGGTGCGGACGGCCCGGCCGGTCCCCAGGTCACCAACTTCGACGATCTCGACTTCGACGCCGAAGATGAGTCCGCCCTGCAGGCCGCGGCGCGGGCCAACGCGCAGAACGCCGTCCAGCAGGCCCAGGACCGGGCGCGGGCCTTCAACGAGCAGGATCCGATGGCGACGATGGACGAAGGGGAGTTGAACTTCCAGAACCCCACCAGTCTCGGAGACATCGAGATCTCGCAGCCGACCATGATCAACGCCAAGCTGAAGGAGTACCAGCTCAAGGGCTTGAACTGGCTCGTCAACCTGTACGAGCAGGGGATCAACGGGATCCTGGCCGACGAAATGGGGCTGGGCAAGACGATCCAGTCCATCTCCGTGATGGCGTACCTGGCCGAGGTGCACAACATCTGGGGCCCCTTCCTCGTCATCGCCCCCGCCTCGACCCTGCACAACTGGCAGCAGGAGATCACCAAGTTCGTGCCCAACATCAAGGTCCTGCCCTACTGGGGGTCGGCCAAGGACCGCAAGATCCTCCGCAAGTTCTGGGACCGCAAGCACATCACCTACACCAAGGAGTCCGAGTTCCACGTGCTGGTGACCTCGTACCAGCTGGTCGTGCTGGACGCCCAGTACTTCCAGAAGGTCAAGTGGCAGTACATGATCCTGGACGAGGCCCAGGCCATCAAGTCCTCCCAGAGCTCCCGGTGGAAGAACCTGCTGGGCTTCCACTGCCGGAACCGGCTCCTCCTGACGGGGACGCCGATCCAGAACAACATGCAGGAGCTGTGGGCCCTGCTCCACTTCATCATGCCGACCCTGTTCGACTCGCACGACGAGTTCAGCGAGTGGTTCTCCAAGGACATCGAGTCCCACGCCCAGAGCAACACCAAGCTGAACGAGGACCAGCTGAAGCGGCTCCACATGATCCTCAAGCCGTTCATGCTGCGCCGCGTCAAGAAGCACGTGCAGCAGGAACTCGGCGACAAGGTCGAGAAGGACATCTTCTGCGACCTCACCTACCGCCAGCGCGCCTACTACACCAACCTGCGGAACCGCGTCAGCATCATGGACCTGATCGAGAAGGCCGCCGTGGGCGACGAGGCCGACAGCACCACCCTGATGAACCTTGTGATGCAGTTCCGCAAGGTTTGCAACCACCCGGACCTGTTCGAGCGCGCCGAGACCAAGTCGCCCTTCTCCCCGGCCTTCTTTGCCGAGACCGCGTCGTTCGTCCGGGAGGGGTCCTTCGTCGACGTCGGGTACTCGACGCGCAACCTCATCGAATACCCGCTGCCGCGGCTCCTGTGCAGCTCCGCGGGGCAGCTGGACGTCGCCGGCCCCGACAATGTGCGCGCCGGGTTCCGCGGCCGGTACCTGGCCCACCTGATGAACGTCTTCGCTCCGGAGAACATCCGGCAGAGTGTGGCGGAGGACGGCGCGTTTGCGTTCCTGCGGTTTGCGGACACCTCCGTGGGCGAGGCGTCCGCGCTCGCGCGGCTCGGCGTGTTTGAGCGCGCCGTCCGCCGCCGTGACCAGTCCCGCCCCCTCGACCGGCTGGCCCGCCTGCGGGTCGCCTACGACCCGGACGAGGCGGAGGACGGAGACGGCCCGGCCGACTCGGCCCTCCTCCCCCACGCGCTCTTCAACATCGTCGAGCGGAACGACCCGCGCGCCGTGCAGGAGATCGTCCCCGAGGGGTGCCTGGGGGCCCTGATGACCGTGTCCCAGTCGAGCTTTGCGCGGGAGGGCCTCGGCACCATCGAGCCGTGCGCCAGTCCGGCGGCCTCGGCGCCGCCGATCGCCCTCTCGTCGTCCAGCGTCGCGGCCCAGCAGAAGATGCGGGACGACCTGTTCCACCTCCCGTTCCGGCATGCGCTCTTCAGCACGCCGTCGCGCGAGGTGGAGGCGCAGATCCTGGCGCAGCAGGTGGACCCGGCCCCCTACGCGGTGGCGCCGATGCTGCCGGCGCCGCTGTCGACCAAGGGCCGCTACACGCACATCGAGGTGCCGTCGATGCGGCGGTTCGTCACGGACTCGGGCAAGCTGGCCAAACTGGACGAGCTGCTGCGGGAGCTGAAGGCGGGCGGACACCGGGTGCTGCTCTACTTCCAGATGACGCGGATGATCGACCTGATGGAGGAGTACCTGACGTATCGCAACTACAAGTACTGCCGGCTGGACGGCAGCACGAAGCTGGAGGACCGGCGCGACACGGTGGCGGACTTCCAGCAGCGGCCGGACATCTTCGTCTTCCTGCTGTCGACGCGTGCGGGCGGTCTGGGGATCAACCTGACGGCGGCCGACACGGTGATCTTCTACGACTCGGATTGGAACCCGACGATCGACTCGCAGGCGATGGACCGGGCGCACCGGCTGGGCCAGACGCGGCAGGTGACGGTGTACCGGCTGATCACGCGGGGCACGATCGAGGAGCGGATCCGCAAGCGGGCGCTGCAGAAGGAGGAAGTGCAGCGGGTGGTGATCTCGGGCGGCGCGGCGGGCGGCGTGGACTTCAACACGCGGAACCGCGAGAGCCGGACCAAGGACATCGCGC
Organism: Aspergillus neotritici; assembly: GCA_023619815.1. Classification (NCBI taxonomy): domain Eukaryota; kingdom Fungi; phylum Ascomycota; class Eurotiomycetes; order Eurotiales; family Aspergillaceae; genus Aspergillus; species Aspergillus neotritici. The sequence continues at coordinate 412,749 of JALZYL010000023.1, read as the reverse complement.
TGTGGCTGGCGGACGACGAGCAGGCGGAGCTGATCGAGCAGAAGGAGAAGGAGGCGCTGGACCGGGGCGAGGTGTTTGGAGCGGCCAAGGGCGGCAAGAAGGCGGCGCAGAAGCGGAAGAAGGACGTGACGTTGGACGAGCTGTACCACGAGGGTGAGTCTTTCTCATTTGCCTTTCCACCATCGATTCAGACTAACTGTTCCTACAGGCGAAGGCAACTTCGACGATGCCAGCGCGAAGCCGTCAGGGGCGGTGACGCCGGTGTCCGAGACGGTAGGCACGCCGTCGTCGACGCCGGTGCCCAAACGCGGCCGCGGATCGGGCAAGGGCTCCTCGAAGCGGGCCAAAACGACCAAGGAACGACTGCGACTGATCGATGGGGATGGGGGACTGGCCTAATTAGTCCCCTTCCCTCGCTTTTCTCTCCTTTTTCCCTTCTTCATCCCACCTTTTCTCTTTCTAAGATTTTTATTTTTTACTTTCTATTTCTTGACGTTGTGTTTCTTTTTGGCGCTTAATTTTATCTACGTCTCTTCCTCGAATGGTGGCGATTCGTGCTACTTTGTATCAACAGCAGACGGCATACATGGCGCATTGCCCGAGCATTGCAGCGGAGGGAGATGGGGTTTTCCTGTGGAGTGGTGGATTGTTGAGTGGACTGTCGATTGATTTCTTCCGGTGTACGACGAGACGAGGGATGGTTGGAGTGAGATGGGTTGCTGTATGACTACATGCCTCTTAAAAACATTGACCAGTTGTCGATCCTCCGGAGCGTGCCATTTGTAGAGAGAGCCGGATACGGAAGCGGATCCCGCCGGATCCCAACGGGGGAAGATGCCGCGGGATGGCCTGGGGAGTCAGGCCATCATCACAAGCGACCCTCGGCGACGGCAATTGCTCCGGGTCGGCTGTCGGTCGTGGCGACTGGATCGATTTTTTACTTCCCTTGTTGGATGAAATATCTACACCAAGATACATATTTTCTGTCTCTCTACACTATTTCTCTGTCTCTCTCCTCCGATAGAACATTCCTCGACTTCATCAAGAAGAAATCACGAGATCGTACGACCGGCGGGCCCCACCAATCAGCGCCCACCTAATCATCAGCCGGGGTCTACCTTTCCCCTTTGGGACTAGCGTCCCCCACTGCCTTGGTTTTTCCCTCCTTATGTAATCCAATCTCCATCCTGAAACTTCAGGCCATTAATCATCTCCTCCCCAACTTCTTCTCTCGTTTCCCTCTTCTTCTCTTCTCTTCTCTTCTTCTTCCTCCTCCCTTTCCACTCTATCTTCCCCCCTCCACCTCCCTATCGATCTCCTGAATTGGCCCCGCATCCGTCATGGAGTCCCTCCTCCAGCAATCCCGCGCCATGTGCCCTTTTCTCAAGCGCACCTCCCCCGGGGCCCTCCGCTCGCTCGCAACGGCCACCCGGCCCACCGTCAGTCCCGGCGGCGGGACCATGTCCAATCTGCAGGTGTTGGCCCGTCGCTGCCCCGTCATGAGCAAGGCGCTTGCGGTTCAGAGCGCCCGCATGGCTGGCGCCAAGCGCTTCACCTCCGCCGCCGCCGGCGTCCCCGGTCCGGCCCATCGGCACTTGCGCCCCCAGCGGAGGGACCTGCATGCTACTGCGGGTCCTGGTGCCAATCTGAGTCAGGGTGTCTATAAGGAGGCTCGGGCTGGTGAGTGTTCTTTCCTCCCATGGATGGACAACGGTAGAAGGTCTAATACCATCTAGAACAACCTCAGTATGCCCGTCCCAATCCCTCCCCCGGTCTCCACGTCGGGGCCGGCCCCCGTCCGCAGCCCCCCGCGACCGCTCGCTTCGACTATGACGCCTTCTACCGTGGCGAGTTGGAGAAGAAACACAAGGACAAGTCGTACCGCTACTTCAACAACATCAATCGACTGGCCCGCGAGTTCCCCCGCGCCCACACGGCCTCCCCGGAGGAACGCGTGACCGTCTGGTGCTCCAACGACTACCTGGGCATGGGACGCAACCCCGAGGTTCTGGACACCATGCACCGGACCCTCGACACCTACGGTGCCGGCGCCGGCGGCACCCGCAACATCTCCGGCCACAACCAGCACGCCGTGGGCCTGGAGAACACCCTGGCCCGGCTGCACGGCAAGGACGCCGCCCTCGTCTTCAGCTCGTGCTACGTCGCCAACGACGCCACGCTGGCGACCCTCGGCAGCAAGATGCCCGACTGCGTCATCCTGTCCGACTCCCTCAACCACGCCTCCATGATCCAGGGCATCCGCCACTCGGGCGCGCGCAAGATGGTCTTCCGCCACAACGACCTGGTCGATCTCGAAGCCAAGCTGGCCTCCCTGCCCGCCCACGTCCCCAAGATCATCGCCTTTGAATCCGTCTACAGCATGTGCGGGTCCATCGCCCCGATCGAGGCCATCTGCGACCTGGCCGACCGCTACGGCGCCATCACCTTCCTCGACGAGGTGCACGCCGTCGGCATGTACGGTCCGCACGGCGCCGGCGTCGCCGAGCATCTCGACTACGAGGTCTACGCCTCACAGGACACCCCGAACCCCCTCCCCACCCGCGGCACCATCATGGACCGCGTCGACATCATCACCGGCACCCTGGGGAAGGCCTACGGCTGCGTGGGCGGCTACATCGCCGGCTCCGCGGCCCTGGTCGACACCATCCGCTCGCTCGCCCCGGGTTTCATCTTCACCACATCGCTGCCCCCCGCCACGATGGCCGGCGCCGACGCTGCCATCCGCTACCAGGCGCGCCACCAGGGCGACCGCGTCTTGCAGCAGCTGCACACGCGCGCCGTGAAGTCCGCCCTCCGGGACCACGACATCCCGGTGATCCCGAACCCCTCGCACATCGTCCCGCTGCTGGTGGGTGACGCCGAGCTCGCCAAGCAAGCCTCGGACCGCCTGCTCGACCAGCACGGCATCTACGTCCAAGCCATCAACTACCCCACCGTGCCCCGCGGCGAGGAGCGCCTGCGCATCACCCCGACGCCGGGTCACGTCCAGGAGCACCGCGACCACCTGGTCTCGGCGGTCCGGGCCGTCTGGCGCGACCTCGGCATCCGCCGCACCAGCGACTGGGCCGCGCAGGGCGGGTTCGTCGGCGTGGGCGTCCCCGGCGCGGAGGCGGAAAACGCCCCGATCTGGGACGACGCCCAGCTGGGCCTGCAGCCACACGAGAGTGTCGACGCCGCTCTCGCGCGCGCGTCGCGTCCGGCCCCGTCGTCTGTGCCCCGCATGCAAACCGGTGGGAACACCGTCCGTCCGGCTGCGGCGGCGGCGCCGATGGCCTCTGCTGTGGGAGCTGCGTAAGCGACGCTGTACTTACATTTTTCATGCGGGGGTGGAATAGATGTATATCTGCATCTGCATGATTCGATATAATTCTTCATTGTTCACTTTCCCTCGGTCTATCTGGATGGATAGATGGATAGATGGGTGGAATGAATGAATGAATGCTGGAACCGGACTGTCATTACCGAGGATTGGGTTCTTGTAATTAATTAATCATGACGTGAATAATCATGGCTTGATTTATCTTCTCATTGTGTGATTGGATATATGTAGTACTAGTACGTAGTTCACTTGTTGACATATGTAGAAGTGGTAGTTGAACCGGAGTACAGATGTCGAGAGACAACTTTAACTGATTCAATAGGGTTTCAATAGGTTCGAAGTACATGGTGATGACCTTGATGGTTGCCGAACCAGCCAATTCAAACTCTGTCCAATACAATAAATACAATAATAATTGAACATTTTAAAACATTCATTAGGTTTAGACTTGGTCTTATTTCGAAATATCTTGAGTTTATCTCGTGGTAAACTACCTACCTATCTACCTCGTTGAACTCGAACTCGTTGTTCATTCATTGTAGAATTGTAGATGGGGTAGGATACCTACCTACCTACCTACATAGGTGGGTACCTATAGAATTAGCTGGTGTCAGTTGTCAGTAAGTGTTATTTGTTATATACTTATGGGCAGGTATTGTAGGAAGGTGGTAGGTATGCTAATAGAACCTACGGGAGTTCTATCTCTAGGTATTTATCTATCTATCTATTTAGTCTAAGACAGGAAACACGGACAGAGAAGTAGTAGGTAGATAGGTAGGTAAGATCCACCTAACAGATATGTAAACAGTAGACCAACACTGGAAAAGAAAAAGAAAAGATTAAAACGTAGGACACGTCCCCCCCGGCACCCCCGGCTCAACAACCACACCCCCCCTCACCACCGCCCTCCCCTCCCGAACAGCCTCAATCTGGCTCTCCGCACACGTAGACGCCATACCCCTTAGATAACAAGTCGGCGACGGCGCATCCCCAACCGGCAGTCTCGTCCCGCTGGAATTCCAGCTCCCGCGGGTCTGATACTCCCCACCAGTAACGGGGGTATCCCCCGTCGCGACATCCCGCTGCCGCATCACCCGGCGGAGGATATCGAGCGAGGCGGCCGGTTGGAAGATCGGCACCGTGTGGCCCGCCTGGTAGATGCGGGAGAAGGAGAAGAGGCCTGTCTGGCGGACTTGGCCGACTATCCCTTCTTCTCCATTTTCTTTACTAGTGGTGATATTGGCGTACCCCGCTAGACGGAACTGCTCTGCTCCTTGGTAAGGAACAGCGAGACTGGCGCGCTCCCCGCCGATCCAGTTACATGCGTAGTCCCGATCGCCGTAGACGAGCGCCACCTGCACGCCCGAGTCGAGCAGACTGCCTATATCCTCGAGGTATCCGCCGCGGGCGTAGTCCCCGGTCCGATTGAACGCCGTGTCCACGGCGTCGGAGCTGTCCGTGAAGTTCACGGGGACGTTGAGCGCGGCCCGCACGCGCTGGGCCGCCAGGTACTCGAGGTGGAAGCTTTCCGGGACGGGGTCGAGGTAGCAGTGCGTGATGTCGTAGTAAGACGAACGGTTGCGAAGGCTGTATGCCCCCTGCACCGCGTTCTGGCAGTATTTGCTGGCGTTTTGGCACGCTTCGTTCGCGGCTGGGATGTGGCCGTGTGTGTGTGGGTCGAGCGTGCGCGCGAGGGCGTTGCAGTGCTGGATTTGGTCGCTGCAGCCGCCTTTCTGGGCGTGGGCTGTTAGGGCGTCGGTGTAGTTTTGGTGGGTGAGGGCTTCGATGCCGTAGGGGTTGCGGTCGTAGGCGAATTCCGCGCCGGAGGTGGCTTGCGTGGGGAGGTCGATGCAGCCGTTGATGATGCCGAGGGTGGAGAGGTGGATGGGGGTGGCGGCGAGGGTGCCGTTGGCGATGCGCGCGTTTTGGCGCTGGGTGTAGGCTGCGAAGCGGGGGCCGTAGTGGCCGCCGTAGGACTCGGTCCAGATGCTGAGGGAGGGGTTAGAGGTGGTGTGGATGGAGGGGGAGTCGCGCTGCCAGAGTTGGAGGAAGTTCCAGAAGTGGCGGGCGGCGTTGGTGGTGGTGTTGGCGGTGGTGGAGAGGTTCTGGCTGCTGAAGATGCCGGGGAGGCGGGTTGGGCTGTCTGGGGGGACGGTGGGGGTGTCGCCGGGGGTGATGTCGCCGGTGGTGAGGTCGATGGTTCCGGGGGTGGGGACGTCGTAGCTGAAGCCGGCGTGGACGGGTTGGTCGAGGTAGAGGATGTTGTAGTCTTGGTTCCAGGACCAGGGGTTCTCGCGGGGGGTGAGATCGGGGTTGACGTTGCAGGGGCCGTTCTCGGTGAAGAGGCCCAGCAGGGAGGATGCGCCGGGTCCGCCGTTCATCCAGATGATGGAGGGGGCCGAGTCGGGGTGGTTTTGGGCTTGGAAGTACCAGAAGAAGAGGTTGATGGGATGGTCGTGGTGGACTTCCTGCATGGTGTGGGGGGGGAAGCGCGCGTAGCCGGCGTGGGAGGAGGCATTTCCGCAGATGCCTTTCTATACACGATTAGTTATAAAGCAGTTCATTCAGATATTGGAGTAGGGATACCGGAACGAGGGTGGTGTCGAGGTAGGCGCGTGCATCTGGATGGGTTCTGGCGGTGGAGAAGAGGAGAAGGGACAGGAAGAGAAGCATGTTGATGTCTCTGCAGTTCTGGGGAGATCGTCAGACGTAGACGTAGGATAGTAAGTAAGCATCCATGGAATTGGAGAATATATAGGGATATCAAGTAGGACAATCCATTGTGATGCGACGTTACGTTGACCGATTCTTGCCCGATGCGGACATCCGAGCCCACGGTACCGCTGCAATGGGACGCACATCATTCAATGACGTTGCAATGGAAGAGAAGAACATCGAGAATGAAGAGAGTTGATCGCTCTCGAGTGATGTGTCCCTTGCAGATGGTGCCCTGTAGGGAGACCTGGATACGTGACTCGACCTCTCTTCCAGCAGTTCTCTCGATAGTCTGACGAACCATGAAGGGAACATGTCGTTTACCATGAATTCAGATGACATCCCGTCGAAATAGTATTCAGTAGCTATCCATTGAAGTGGAGATACAGAAGTCTATCCATCTCGATATCCGCAACCTGGTTCTGTGAAACGTGAACGACCCGAATCCGGTGTAAATGTCATCGATCAGCTCATCGATGAGGGTGATGTAGAGGAAGTGCTATAACTCTTCGGTTGATATCTCATTCTCTCCATTCCTATAAGACCCTGTTCACTCCTCCGATATCGATCTCATAACGCATCATCCATATCAACAATATCAACCCTCCAATCCTAACCCTAATCCACCAACATGCAAACCGTCATCTACCACCCCTACACCACCTCTATCCAAGGTCCAACCCCAGGAATGATGGCCACAGGAAGTGCCCTCCACAGCCACGGCCACTGGATGCCCGAGAGCATCCCCCTTCGACGCGCCTGGCTCTCCCACCTCCTCTCCAGAACCAAAGCCGAGATCCCCCCCAACCGAGACGACGAGACCAACCCCGTCCAAGCCTTCCAGGACCTGATCGAGAACGACTCCACCCTCTACATGCTCGCCATTTCCATGTTCGACGAGATCCCCCAGAAAGCCCCCTACGACCGGGACCCCACCACCCTCAAGAAACAAGTCCGCAGCTACAAGACCATGCTCTATCTCTTCTCCACCCTCCTCACCCAGGTCCCGGAGTACTTCCTCCACGACCATGACAGCAACATCCCCAGCGGCCTCATCGGCTTCCCCTTCAACATCATCCTCGACTGGCCCATGGGCACCCCCAGCGGCCGCCAATTCTTCCTCGACCCGCGCGTCAACCACCACCTCCAACAGATCCTCACCCAATGGAACCGCTTCCTCCAAGATTCCACAGCCCAAACCCCCAATCCCAAAGGAGGCAACGAAGCCCTCATCGCCGCAGGCTGGTCCTCCCCCAAAGCCATCGCCCAACTCGAGGACAAAGCCAACCAGTCCAACCCCGCGGGCATCCCGCCCAAACCTTTCACCGAGCTCTTCGAGCACCCTCCCGACGGCACCCCCGCCAACGTCTTCAACTACCCCCACTGGGACGCCTTCTTCACCCGCAAATTCCGACCCGGCGTCCGGCCCATCGCACACGACGCACCCGTCCTCAACGCCTGCGAGTCCTTCCCCCTCGCCTTCGACACCGACATCTCCCGCCGCTCGACCTTCTGGCTCAAAGACGCGCCCTACTCCCTCTTCGATATGCTCGGCGCCCCGCGCGATCCCGTCGCCGTAACCCCCTTCGTGGACGCCTTCATCGGCGGAGCCGTCTACCAGGCTTTTCTCAGCGCAGACTCCTACCACTGCTGGAACGCCCCCGTCACGGGCAAAGTCGTCTACAAGAATGTCTTCCCGGGGACGTACTACGCGGAGACGCCGGCGTCTGGGTTCGGTGGCTCCGCGGGGCCAGACCCTGCGGGGCCGGATCTGTCGCAGCGGTATATCACGCATATCGCCGCACGGGGGGTCCTCATCATTGACACCAATGATAAAGAGTGTGGCGGGGAGGGGCTGGGCCTCGTGGCGTTCGTGCCGGTGGGGATGTCAGAGGTGTCGAGCTGTGTGTGGAAGGAGGAGATGGAGGTGGGGAAGGGGGTGAAGAAGGGAGAGGTCGTCGGGGCGTTCCATGGGGGTGGGTCGACGCATTGTTTGGTTTTTCAGCGCAATGCGGTGGAGAAGCTGAGGTTTAATTCGAGGGCGGAGTTTCCGGAGACGGCAGAGGTGAATTTGCCGGTTAATGGGTGGTTGGCGAGGAGGAGGTGATTGTAGATCGACCTGTTGTTCTCTGGACTCTGATATAAAATAGTACTTCCTTATACTTCTATTGTTAGTCTTTCCTGTCTTCTCTTACGCCAAGTCATCCTCTCATATTCTCTCCTCACTCACACCTAGACACCTACTATCACTCTCTTCTCTCTGTAGAAATGTATGCTCAACCTCAGCTGGGCCAAGCGTCTCCTGCACTACCCGTAAAGGGAAGACCAATCCCGTATACGTCACGTCACGCCTTTCTTTTCCCCTCTCCATTGATTTCTGGTAGAGTTCTTCCCTCCATAGCTTCCAGCGTGAGGAGTTCCTGAAAATATTCGATCTATCAACCAAAATTGTCCCCTCTTACAGCGATAAGATAATACATGGACGAGACACTCCCAGACGATAGGGCTATTCTTGCCCCCGTCCCCACGGTAGATCTAACCGTTGAAGAGCGGTTTCAGACTGTGAACACATCAGATATCAGTCATGTTGTTGTCCAGTGCGTAATAGCTCTTATATTCTTAATTATCCGATTTTTGTAAATACTAATCAAGTCCTCTTAATCTAAAGCCTCTCCGATAAAAGACTGGACTCAATCATGCGGTGTCACGCAGACCTCGCCTATGATTCTGATAAACCGTGGCCGTTCTGGTTCTTCATTGGCAAAGCCCTGTCGAAAGCTCTTTTCGGTGATGAGCAACAGCTTCAGTGGCTGAATGCTGTTCGTGTCTGGAATCGGGAGTTCGTCGCGTTCACTAATATACGAGGGGAGAGGATGTCAGACGTGGGACTAATGAACCATGACGAAGAGAGCCTTCACCTTCGAGTCATCGAAGTCGATTTCTCCAAACCTGTACCAGGTGAAAATCTGAAGGCTTTTTGGAAGCCCGCTCGAGAAATCATACGCCGGAGAGTTGAAGAGTGTGAGTCTAAACATCCGAGTCTTCTCTGTCTGTTTTCGAATATTGAAACTGAAACTGGAACGGACAGGGCTCGAGTTTTCAAGACGGAGAACCCTGGCATTGAACGAGAAACCAGACGCTGGTTCTTCTGTCTTGCAACGATAATGTGCTGTGCTCTCAATGGTCTACAGAACTGACTGGGATCGAGCAGCTCGGATGTGTTCTTGCTGTCTGTATTCCTATATAGAATGGGCTAAGGAAGCAAGTCCCCCGTCCAAGAACCTCACTCTCTTCTTCGGGATCTTCGACCTCCCGTTTCGCAGGTCCTTCTCGCATTCTAGTGTGAAGGATTAACATTGCGTTGTCGTTGGGAAGTGGTTTGACGATTTTTGAAATTATGTTGCTGTTATATATTACTGTTAATTCCGTTGACTCGCTGAGAATTCCTTTCTCCCATAAATCAGGTGTACGAATGCAGCATCCCAGAATTGAACAAATCTATGATATTAAACAGCTATACATACACCAACAACGCCATGAACCACTTTTCTCCCCCCCTCTCTTCCTTTTCTATCTCACATCTTCCCTAAAGGAAGAAGACTACCGTCTCCCCCCCCGACTCACCTTCGGAAACTCAACCGGAATCTTCAACCGCGCCACCCGTCTCGCCGCCGCCTCGGCCTTCCCCCCCTTGATCCCCCACTTGGCGAACTCCGACTCCCGCGGCTTGTCCACCCGACAGCCCAGCTCGCGGAAGTACTGCGTGATCGTGGCGTTGTCCAGACGGAGGTCGTCGCGCAGGTCCGACGGGTCCGTCGCCAGCTCGTTGGACGCGTTGCCGCCCTGCGTGCTGGACCCGCCGTCGCGCGCCGGCTGCGGTGGGATGTGCAGCGAGAGCGCGCAGATCGTCGTGTGCAGCAGCGTCACGTCGTTCTTGGACATGGACGACCCCTGCGGGGCGAACCGGCGCCGGATGGCGTCGATGACGGGGTCCGGCAGCGTTGCCGTGGACGGCAGATCCTCCGAGTCTTTGGCGGTGGCGCCGCCCGTCGACGAGGAGAGGATGCGGCGGAGGTCGTCGCGCGACGGGAGCCGCTTGCTGCCCGGGCCGCCGTCGCGGCCGCCGGAGCGGAGCGAGCGCGCGAACTCCAGCAGCACGAAGATGAAGCGTAGGAGCTGCAGGTGCGTGGTGTTGCCGGAGTGCACGACGGCTTCGACCCGCCGCGACACGTACCGCGAGGTCGTCGACACCGCCTCTCCGGCGTTCACGCTGCCCGTCCAGTCTTTGAGGCCGGGGAGCTGGCGCAGCGTGGCCAGCCCGTTCGGCACCAGGTTGTCGATCGGGTACACGTCGGACGGGTGGGCCGCGTCCAGGTTGGCCTGCGGGACGGGCTTGGCGGCTTGCACCTGGGCCTGCACGGCGGCGGCCTTGGAGGCCAGGTCGGTGGCGGCGTCGGTGGGCATCGCCGACAGGATGGCCGATTCGGCGGCGGCGGCGGCCCCGGCGGGGGCGTTGGACAGTTGGGCGTTTTCAGCCAGGGACTGGGCCGCTTTGCGGGATTGTTTCGTGCCGAAGGTGTTGGTGAGTTCGGTGCGTTGGGCGCGGACATTTTTCTACATCATTAGTTTTCTTCTTTTCCTTTCTTTTGCAGCTGTCATAAGACAGCCCCCTTGGGAAAGGAACATACCATGGCCTCATCCTCACTCTCCTCACTCTCCTCATCCACAGGCTTCAATGTCCTCACAGCCCCCCTCACTACCATGCGCCGCACCTCCACAAACTCCCACGTCTTTTTCTCGGCATCCAACACGGCAACGTAGTGCTTCAACTGCGAGTCCGCATCCTCGTTCGACTCGCGGCCCACGAAATCCAGCTTTGGGTGCTCCGACGATTGCAGCAGCAGTTCTGACGACACGATGCCCTGGTTCCGCGAGGAAGACGACGAGGAGGATGCGCTGGTGCGGGTCTTGACGTAGGGTTTGAGGTTGACGTTTCCGGAGGTTTTGAGACCGGGGGTTGTTGCTTTGACTGTTAGTTTGTCTTTTCTTGAATCTCCCTCTCTCTCTCCCTTCTGCCATATTTTCACAATTTATAAACTCGAGAAGTGAGGGACATACTGATAACCGGCGCCAGCTCGCTGTCATCCTTGAGCACACTCACGGCCAGCGGAGGCAGCTCGCGCGGATCCAGCGCGGTCTTCTTGCTGGGCCGCTCGTGGCGATCAGAGGCGCGCTTGCGCTTCTTCTCGATCTTGTCAGAGCCCATTGCGGTGGTGGGTTGGGTGAGAAGTACGAAGTCGTCGAGTGGAATTGTCACTTGGCGGGAGAAAAAAATGTCAAAAACTGCCGGGCGGAAAATCCGACTCCGCTCGGAAGGCGGAGAGCATCTGATACGCTAATACTATGTTAATACTATGCTAATAGTAGGTATGATTCGGCCATTCCACGCACAATACAATTAATTGTATAGAAATCACTGCTACGATCGACTACAAAATGAAAGAAAAAAGAAGATTCACGAATTTTGTGTGTATTTGTATTGGCAGATTTAAATAAACACTCAAAGGACCTCTCCATGGCTCTGCACCGAGTCGAAACCCAGACACAGAATCACGGTTGACCAGTTCCGTACGAAAGCTCAAGGACCAGCGAATTAACAGAAAACAGTCCATCCACTGACCCCTCCAACCCCACCAAACACTGGTACCACTCGAGACAGAGGGTCGAAACCCACAATCCGGTCATAAAAATAAGTCGAGACAGTCGAACTCGTTGAAATGGGCCCGAGGGATTGGATCGTCGTATAGAATAAGGTGTTGAACGACAGACCCCGAGTCCGACAGACAGGAAGGAAAAAGACCAGATCGGCCCCGTGGGAGTGGCCGGAGCAACGCACGTAGCAAGAAACGATCATTCACAGGAATCAATCATCACCATCGTCACGTCGTTCGATGTTTTGTCATGTTCAGCGTTCAACCTGAGCTTCGCACGAGAAGCTGAGATGGAGCGGGCGAGTCATTTATTTGCTGGACGATATTAGCATCCATTCTCTGCATCGAATTGGATAAATCAGGAGAGCTCACCTTCTGGCCCTCATCTTTCTTCTCTTACGCTTGAGGCGACGAACGCGCTTCTTTCTCCACTTGGCTCTCATCTTCGTAGATGTCTATTCTGTCGTTAGCATCACTCTTTCTCTTCTTTCTCTTCCAGTCCTCATATACTAAGAGGCACTGGCTGGATGGGGGGTAGGAAACTCACTCTGCGATGATGAGGGAGAAGATGGTTGCAGGAAAGACGGAGAACGCAGGCCCGCGAGCTTCTTGTGTGCGCCGTGGCTGACTCAGCCGTCGAAGCCGCTAAGGGCTCGCTAGTGCGGCGAGCCTGCTGATTGGCCCGCAGGCCGCACTTTACCGAGTGTGGTGATTATGTCAGCCGGTGATATCACGGTTGGCGGAGCCCGGTCTGTGCTGGGAGTTGTCGGCGAGGGTGTACATGCCGTACTGTGTGGATCGTCTTTTTCTTTGTATTTCCATTGATTTCATTGATTTGATTTTTTTTGGTCTTTTCATTTGGGGTTTTGAATTTTGGTGGTTGTGGTGTTGTGGATGGTGTTTTGTGGGTGCGCGCATGGCCTCACCTTGAGCTAGCTCGTTTGCGGTGTATCTACAGGTAGTATCAAAGTGTCGCATGTCATCGCGTTGTGCCAGAGCAGAGCCGAAGTTTAAAGTTTAGTCAGTGTGGTCGTACAGCATTTCTACATCTATTCGATAGTACGTCTCACAAACACAATGTCCAATCCAGTAAAGTAGACTCTCACCAGTATCTATACTATATACCACCATCATCTAAATGTCCATCCAACGACTCAATATGCGTAGCGATAGTTCAAAGCCATATCTCCAAGGAGCTGCTGGTCCTGGTCCTCAGCCACCGTCCCGCTAGCCGTAGCCCGGTCCCGTCGTCTATTCTCCATCCAGATGGCCACAAAATACGCGATGCAGCACGCCGCCGAAAAGCTGAGGAAGGACACGCTGATGATGTAGCCATTGCGGTAAAACGGAGCGTCCTTCTTCAGGAATGCATACGTCGCGATAATGCCCCCAACTGTCTGTGTCAGTGGACGCGCTATATTATATATATATATATGTCGCAGTCAAGAGGATAGGCAGACTCACCATTACCGAATCCAATCTGCCATGCCGTGCCCACACCCCGCCGGCGGTGTCCTCCAAGGTTCATGACGAACCAGCAGACAACCACCGGCATGGCGCTGTAGCAGCCGCAGGTGACCATGAACAGGGCCCCGTATTGCGCCTGGCGGTTTTCGACCCCGTGTACATTCAGCAGGATCGCAAAGCCCGCCATGGCGACCAACATGGGGATGATGGTGAATGTGAATCGATGTCGCAGCTTATCGGACAGGATGGCAATGAGCATCGAGAACCCCCAGGCTGCCGCCCACGGGGGAATCGAATACAGCTGGGTCATGATGGCTGCATTGACGTTAGCGATGGTGGTCACACGAGGCAATGCATCACGTACGGCTGTAACCATAGCTCTTGATGATCGTTGGTGCGAAGAACGCATAGCCTGTCTCATGTCAGCCAGACGTTTTCCCTTATTCCTCAAGAGCTGTATCTCACGCCAGAGGCGTCCACGGCTTGACTCGAAAGATATCGTGATGGAATGAGTAGGGCCTACCATATGCAGTGACAATCTGCCCAAAGTACATCAACCCACCGATGAAGATCTTATCTGCGGCCAGTTATAACCCATCCATGACTCTTCGCTTTCTTTCCTTCCACTCACAGTCCTTGAATACATCCAGTACACCACGCAAGGTTAACTTCGTCTCATGCCCCGCATCACCCACATCCTCCGCCAGCTTGGCTTTGATGAATTCGCGCTCCTCGTCGGTAAGCCACTTAGCCTCCTCTGGGAAATCAGGGAGCAAGAAGAACAAGGCAAACGAGACGAGGCAGGTCAGAAGACCCTCGAATATAAACACCCACCGCCAGCCGTTATATCCTCGAATCCCTTCCATCTTGCCGAGTCCACTGGCCAACAGGCCCCCGAAGGCGCCGGCCAGCGTCGTGGAGCTGAAGAAGAAGGTGAATCGTTTCTGGGCTTCACTGCGTTTGTACCACATTCCCAGTAGATAGAAGCCTGTGCCGAGCTTTTAGTAAATCTACTCTTGGTACTTGAGAACCCAGCACGGGAGACGGAACATACACCCCGGGAACATGCCCGTCTCAAACATGCCTAAAATTCCGCGCATTAGCACCGCGATACTTTTCGCAACAACGGGGTTCAGACCGCACCTAGAAACCAACGAGTCGTCATCAGGCCGCCCCAACTAGTGACCAATCCCTGGCAGATAGTCACCAGGCCAAAAAGGAACATGCACATCGACACTAGCCAACATTCGTCAGTCCCCGTATCGCTCCACAGGGCAGACGCAGACACATACACCACACATGCGGCTTAAGCTTCTTAAGCAAAACATTCGACGGAATCTTCGTAGTCCCATTAGCGCCCTGCTGTCTCGCCTTTCATCCGGCAGCTGCGCCGAGCAAAACCTGCCTCAAAGATCACGTAGGGGACGAAGAAAATCGTGAGTGCCGTGTTGTACTTGGTTCCCTCGACGATGTCCAAGTCTTCTGGGAGCTTCAGCACCGCTGCGTTGCTGATGTTCACCCTAGATAGATGGAACCACCTCTATGTCAGTTGTCTATTCTATTCTGTAAGGCGGTTAAGACAGCTCGTACCGGTCGAGAAAAGCCAGCAGGTACATGACACAGAGACAGGGCACCAGATGCCAGTCGATCTTGGCCATGAGCCTGCGCTCCGAAGTCTGCGTGAGACGTGGCAGACCGAGCGGTTGCGCCTGGAATTGTCGCTCCACCGCTTCATCGTCGACGCCGATATGCTCTGCGTTAATCCGCTGCGAGTTAGCATCTCCTCCGGGCGACCAGCTCTCGTTCCGTACTGACCTTTGAATTTCATAGTGATCTTCAATTCCACGTACGAGTCTCAGTCGTACTTGACAGTATCACCGGAGAGACACGAATATACGACAGACCAATCCCCAGGGTCGGATATGACTCAATAGCACACGGGCAAGCGGACGCAAGAATGAAGGCTGACAGCCAGCCACGTAGAACCGGATAGCGACGGAGAAGAGAACGGGGGGAAGAATAAGACAGCAGAAACAACCCACCAGCCAAACGGAAATATAACAAAAAGTAGATACAACGTCAGAAGAGAGAGAGAAGAAAAGGAAAGGAAAGGAAAGCCAAAAATAAGACAGCTATCGACTCCCAATCCCTGGAGCATCCTCGCCCAGGATTATTATCAATCATTGGCCATGGGGTCTCCGCACGGCGTCCTCCGGCGCTTTCTCCCTCTCTCCGCGCAACTCGCTAACCCGATCCCGTCATCTAGTGGGGGATATGCTCGGTTTGGGTTGCCATTGTGTAGTGACTTGTTATTTATTTCTAATATAGACCTCCAGATGAAGCTTGACCCACACGTCGAGATTTCCCCGCAAATACCGAGCAATACCGAAATACGCGGCCCGTACCAGTGGGTCCTGATTATCTAAGCCGTCCCCTCTCCGGTCACATGCCCGCTGTCACATGGTCTGGGCCTCTCCAGCTTCATTTCAGTGGTTGATCTCATCGTCAACGGCTCGGCTGGAGATCCCTACTCCGTCTGGGGCAGGTGTCCAGCGTTTGTATCGACGAGCCCGAGGACGTGGATGGGACAGGATCCCACCACGGATCCAGATGCTCCGCATAAACTTGTCTTCCACAAAGTAGACCCGAATATCATACAGACAAGAAACAATCATCCTCTAATCATCATACCAATCTCCGGGATTGAGAAACACATGCTAGGAAAGAAAGAAGGGAGATCGACAAAGAAAGAGAATAAAGAAAAAGAAAAAGAAAAAAGTCATAACGCAATGGTGACGCCGTCTCGATGGTCTACACGGCGGGTCCCTCTGCCGATGGCTCCTGAACTGCCTTCCCCCACGCCTGCTCAAATGTCGAGTCGCCCCCGGTCGAGATATGATGGTATCCATCCTCCTCGGTGGTCTCGGCCTCCTCCCGGTCGATCAGCACGGGCGCCACATACGATGCAGTGTCGGACCCGGTGCCGTCGGCAGGCTCCACGTCCGTCTTCGCGGCCGACCCCAGCAGCTCCTGGTCGAAATTCGAGCTGTAGACCACCGCGGCGAACGCCTCGAGCTCGCGCACGCCTTGGTCCATGGCCGTCAGGTACAAGTTGGGCGGGTTGGTGCCGTTCCCGATGACATGGGCCTGGCGTGCCATCACGGCCAGCACGTTCGCCAGCTTGGTTCGGGGCTCCACCGTGGGAATCACCGTGGCCACGGAGGTGAACGACCGGGGGTCGGTTTCGGATGCGGACGTCTTGAAGGCGTCCGCCGTGCACTGCCGGATCAAGGTCTCAAAGGACTCGTTGTTCAGGAGCGTCAGGACGCGCGTAAAGGTCGGAGACTCGATCAGATCGGCCGTCTCGTCAATCAGGTGGCGCAGTGCGGACGTGGTCTGGGCGGAGGTGGGCTCCGTCACCCCCAGGACTCCCGACTCCTCCAACAGCTGATCTTCCTCCTCGCGTGGGGGAAGCAGGTACGCCAACCATTCCCGCTTCCTATCGAGATCAGTCCAAGTTCGATACAAGGGGTATAGAGAAGCAGGGGGAAACCTACTTTCGCTCCGCCTCGGTCTTGCCCTCGACCCGTTTCCGGACTTCCAGCGCCAGTTCCGACAGCTTCGGCAGCGCGATATCCTCCCGGGGGTTGAGCGGGCCGAATACCTCGGTCACTGCTGCCTGCACCTCCTTCATGAGCTCCTTCCAGCCGCGGTGCAGGAGCCACCAGCTGAACGCCAGATATCGCCGGTTGGTGTCAAAGTCATTCCCCAGGGTTTGCGTGAGGTCGTCGTCGTCGTTGTCCTCCAGGCGGATCGTCGGGGTATCGGCCGGGGGCGTGGCCAAAGAGATGACGCTGGAGAGGTAGTTCCGACGGCCGAGGAGGTTGAGTTGGATGCGGGTGAAGATGGTCAGCAGAGAGAGGGTGTAGATGAGAGTAAAGGCGCGAGTAATTGCTGTAGTGGTGTCAGCGTCCATCCTGGTGCTATTCCCTGTTTTCTTTCTCTTCTCCTTCTTGCACACCACACATCATCGGCCACGGGCATGGGAGGGCATGGAAGGGCATACAAGTAATCTTGACTTCGTTCCAGAGCTGGGTTTTGTTCCGCTTCGGCTGGGCCGCTCCTTCGCCTTCCAAAGCTGACTCTCCTAATTGGCTCGTCCGAACGAACCCTTCACTCTGCAAGCTGGACAAACTCCGTCGATCGTCCTCGGGAAGGCTGGGCGCGACGGAGCTTATATCGGAGGAGCCCGTCCCTTCGCCGGCATTCAGGCGAGCCAGCCTCTCGGCACGTTTCTTCTGCAGTTCCTTGGTCAGGTCCTCCACGGGCAACGCTTCCAAAATATCCTCCGTCGCGGTTGGTAGGAGCGCCAGAACGGTGTAGGTGCAATCGGTTTGATTCTGTTCGAAGCGACGCCGCAGACTAAACCACGGTCCGGTCAGGAGGGCACGCGAGTAAGTTTGGGGGAGAGGGCGGCTCACTTTTCCCGGGCGATTCGGTCACTGCTCATGCGTTCTCGCGCCTCGGAGATCTTGGACAAGACATATTGACCGGCGAGATAGCCAGCTCCGATGACGCCGGCCCCAATAGCGAGGCCCTTGCGATTGCGCCGGAACCAGCGCCTGGTGGCCCCAATCATGACGGAGCCAAGCTCGAGGGGGTTGTTGCAAAATGGGGTGTATGAGAGGCTGATCGATGGGAATTTCGCTGATCGAACAAAGATAGTAAAAAATTCGATCTCTCGTAGAGTTCAATCCGATGAGATGGAGGACAAAAAGGGGGGGAAGGAGTCTGGAAGGGAGAAGGAGAAGAACAGACGAAGCTCGGATGAGATGAGGTTGGCCGGGGAAGAATGAATGGGGACGGCGGCCTCGGCTAAACTGATCAGTCGAGTTGATCAACACCGTCTCCTGGAGGAACCTGCACGAATCCACCACGGGGCGAATCTGCTAAATAATCGTTCAAAAACACAAGGCTCGGTTTCTTCTATAGAGAACCATTAACGAAGAGACATCTGGGGGAAGAGCGCGAGAGGAGTGCCGGGAGCAGAAGGAGAAGTATAGGAGGAGCATATGCGCGGTGATGGGCCGAGTGCTACCTTAGGCATCAATACCGTAACGATACATCGACACCTTATCTTACTTCCTTACTCTTTCTCAGCTCCGAATCAACCTTACGTTATCTCTCCAGGAGGGGCAAATCCTCTTTCTTTCTCCTCTCTCCCTCCCTCTCTCTCTCTGTCTCATTCTCATTCTCTTCCTCTCTCTCTCCATCGCCACCTTTTATCATGCATTTATCCATGTCCACCTGTATAACAGTCCCTGTTCCATCCATCCCAGCGATGGGTCCTCTCTAAACCCCTCGATGTCATCATAGACCAGATTGCAATCCACTCCTCCAATAGTCCGACTGCCTTGCTCCCCTCCCCATCTCCTCACCCTTCACCTTGTCCCTCTTTGCAACACCAACCCAATCGTCCTCGTTTCAGCTCTCGAACTCCTGTCAAACGCTCTCTCTCGTTATAACACCCGTGCTCCGAACAGGTCACCCCTTCTTCTCCCTCCGTCTCCCTCCCTTCCCCCGAGAGACCCCTGGCACCAGGGTCCGACCTCTCCCCAACCATGGAGCCCCGCAAGACCCCTCCAGAGTACTTCCTCGAGATCTTCGCCGATAAGACCACCGTCCGAGATGTCCTGAAAGGTACCACCTACCTGTCTGAACTACCTTAACCTCCTTTCTTTCTCCCCGCATCCCTTATCTACCCTACCCCATCGAACCTGTGACACCCCTTCACCCAATAAACAAGCGTCTGACCCCCCACAGGTGTCCTCAACCTAATCTTCTTCCATCGCTACTTCCCCTCCATCCGTCCCAAAACCTTCGACGTGCTCGACTTTACCCTCCCCGTTATCAACGACGTCGATCTCGAAACCCTCATCGATTCGCGCATTAGCACCCTAATCCGCCAGCATGCCACCTCCGCAGCGGGTACCCACGACGGCAGCGGCAGTGGCGGCGGGGGCGGCGTGCGCGGCCGCATGGCCGTCGAGTTCTACGAGAAGAAGCGGCGACGCTCGGGTTTATGGTTTGGAGGACTAGCAGGCAAAGGCGAAGAGGAGGTCTGCTGGGAGGTATGGAACCTGGACGTGACGATTGCGACCCCGCGAACAGAGTCAGGTAGGTATCCACCTACATACTCCCCTACCAGCGCTACACCACTATACAAGGGGCGGACGAGCAAAAGCGATAAGAAGGAGAACGGAAGCTAACGGCCTTGCCAAATAGAACGCGCCAAAGTCCGCAAAGCCATGGAAAACATGCTCCAAAAAGCCGCCCTCAAGATCCTCACCGTCGTCAACCGCGACAAAGACCACATCCCACCCATCACCACCAGCGACTCCAACCCCTTCCCCTACCGCGTGGTAGTCAATCCGCGCAACGACGGCTGGCAGAACCGATTCGGACTGTACTAATCCATCATCCATTCCATGCTCCATCATACATTACATTATTGACGACTTTCATGACCTCATTATTATGCGTGCAAGCAATCATCGCATCCTTTTGACTCCCGCACTCCTACTCTACTTACTTACTTAGCTGGGCTACGGAACCCAGCATATAACCTCGATATATAGAAAGAAATCAATCCCTCGCATCTTACGATTCGATCGATCGATATCCTGTCTCCTGGCCTGTTGCTGTTAAATCATCTATCTATCTGGCTCGGTCTTCCATGTACATTACATACCATTACTACTCTTACGTCCTGAATACTACTACTACGAAGCAGCTTCAATCCCAGTGGAACCAGTCAACGATACTCCAAATTGATCAGTGGCATTATCACATTCCAAAATCACGATTTCATACCCGCGTTCTTAACACGGCCCGGTGCTAACCGAGTCGTGTTCCCGATTCTACTGACCCAGGCCAGAACAGGGAAAGATGATAAAAAATAAGAAAAAAAAGAAAACATCGATCAGACAAACGACGGAATTAATCCAACAGTGTCCATGTCCATACCCATTCGCAAAACAAAACACGGGGCCCCCATATCCATCTTCTCCATCGATTTCGTGCAGAAGCAGAAACCTAGCAGAAACCTCTTGCAGAAGAAAGACACAAACGGAACGAGAGAACAAAGGGCTAAGACCAAGTCGAGGAACCCGGTTCCATTCTGCACCTGTTACCCAAACCAGATCGACGGGGCGTCGGTCGGTGTGGATCCACGGCGAAGACGGGTCACATCAGGCATCCCGCATCTTTGAACTCGCGCTCTATTTACTGGGACTTGGCAGCCGCTTCGGCCTGGGCCCGGAGGTTGGCCGAGGTGGAGCCGCCGGTGAAGAAGCGACCCAGGACGGGCTGGAGGAAGGAGTGGAAGACGACTTGGGCACCGCTGGAGAGGATCTGGGTTAGGAGGCGGGATCAACTGGGGGGAGGTTGAGGGGGCTTACTTGGTCTGGGGCAGAGACATCCAGAGGACCAGGGCGAGCTTGAAGATGTAGTAGAAGGCTGGAACAGTCAGCAGCTAGTTAATCAAGATATCTCCTCCGTGTCCGCCGGGAATACGTACGGAACCAGTAAGGCGCACTGATGGCACTCTCAATGACGGTAAAGAGGCCGTACACCACCCAGTACTAGAGTCACATGTCAGCCAACCGGAACGGCGTCACCGTCGGGGTACGTCACGTGGGCGGGCCAGGCCGCGGTAGCTCGCCTAAGGCCCAGCACCGCACACCGAAGCGGATCACGAGTCACACATACCGTCAACCACTAGTAAATCATCAGCATTGTCACCAGACGTAGTCACTCTGGACAAGGAGAAAAGGGGAGGGGGAAAGAGGATGGGTAAGAGGGAAAAGAGGAACGTACCTGAGTATCATCGACGGTCGTAGCGGTGAAGAGAGCATTGAGGGAGTAGTAACCGGGGATGATGAAACCGGCGAGGTTGACGAGGAACTCGCCGGCGATGTTGAAGAAGACGAGGAAGAAGTAGATGCCGACCAGGCCGAGGATGACGTAGACCTTGGGGACGGAGGTCTGACGCTCGAGGTTGTTGAGGACGGGGTACTTGGAGAGCTGGGCGGATGGTGGTTAGCTTGCTTGCTTGCTTGTTGGAGCTAGGCGGTAGCGTTTCCAATCGGAGATTTCGCGACGCATCGCGAGGGGAATTCCATGTTGCAGCGAGAGCAAAACAATGATATCGCAAGGAAACCAGCAAATGGGTTCGATGGGGAGAGGGTAGATCCAACGATCAAGGGACGAAAAGCGCGGGATTTCCAAACAGCAGTGAAAACAAGCCCCGAAATGACGCAAACACAGGAAAGAAAGGAGAATCCGAAGAGACACCAAACCGACATCAAAGCATGTCTTTTCTTTCATCTGGCAAAAAGACACAGGCACAGACAAACACTAAACATGAAACTCACCTCCTTGTCAAGCTGAGCAACAGCGTGCTGAGCACGGTCCTGGAAAGAGGCCATTTTGGGATGGGAAAACAAAAAAGGGGAGGACTAAATCCGAAGCACACGAAGCCCGATCAAAGAAGGGAGAAGGGGGATTAAAAGAATCTGATTCAATCGTGGGAAGGGAAGCGTGAGGGGAGAGGAGAGAGAGAAAGGGAGAAGGAAGAAGAGGAGGAGGAGGAAGAAAGAGAGGACTTGGCTGGACCGGACTGAACGGACACACTGACGAGCTGGCCTCAGTCACCTATTTTTCCCTCTCTTTGGGGCCTGCGGTCACGTGATAGCTCGTGACGTCGCTGCGGTGACGTCGGATTTCCTCTCCATTATCTCATCGTTCATCGGATCTCGTTCGTTACGGATTTGTGGGGACAGAAACCTCGAAGCTAAGTTTAGTATGGTAAGCGACTTTCTACCGAACGGGAGGACTCGAGTGGCCAGACTGCACTAACAACTGAGTCCACACAGTAGAGAAATCGATAGGGAAGAAGATCATTGGTTGTCCATGCGATATGCTCGATTTATTCAATTTATGATATGCACATCCGTCTCAGACCAAAACCCAGATAGATAGACAGACAGACAGATAGATAGATAGCTATACAACAGCCACGACAGAAAGTCTGCAGTCTCTACCGACCTACCTGAGGTGTGTTCTATCTCCAGCCAGTAAAATCCAACCTGCGTGGTTAGTCGGTCCTCCTATAGTCTATGGAGGCGCATGCGTCCCCCGATCGACCACACCCACTCACCCACACATCCAGCCAATACCTGCGTCCGATTCCCACCATCTGAACTGGGGGAGGGATGGAGAATTCATGTGTGTGTCTGTGTGCCTGGCAGATTCGGTTATACTAGGGTCCTTCCTTAGTTACGAGGCACTTCCTTGCTAGTCTCGATGCCCTATGTATAGATATAAAGAGGTAGGACAGATTCCTTTATTATAACTCATATACACCTACACTACCCTACACAACTCGGTAAGGACCGCAAGAAGGAAGAATCAATCCATAATCAACCACATCTCCTGTCTAAATAGACCATAAGTAGACCAAGCAAGCACTGTAGGTAGTGTAATGCAGTGTAGTAAGTAGATAGATAGGTAGTCACACATCGAGGGGAACAGCCCACGAGCAAAATAATAATAGAAAAAAATCCGATAGAAAACAAAAAGTAAGAGAAAGAAAGAAATAATGTCATCCACCATAAAATAAAAATAAAAAGACACAAAAAAAAAGAGAAAAGAAACAATCAACCAAAATCACCAGTCTCGCTCGTCGCGCACCTCTCAGCGCTGCGCCGTCGTCCCTCGTCCATCCATCCATCCATCCCCAGCCACCAAGGTCAGGAAAAAAATAAACGCCGGCCAGAAATGGAAAATACAATGGAAAAAAAAAAAAACACGGAGGGATACATGCCAAGATTCGATCAATCAAGCAAAAAGAAAGAAAGAAAAAAAGATAATGATAACTAGACACGGGATAGAACAGAAGTCCTAGGACAAGACAAGAAAAGCATGTTCGGATTGATCAAACCACGCGCATCCATCCGGTGGTCGCAATCCTTGCTTCTTCTTCTTCTTCTTTTTTTTTTTTTGTCGGTTTCGTCAGTTTCTTTGATGTTTCTTTTCCTTCCTTGCGTCCGGTTTACTCGTCTTCGCTCCCTCCTGTCGTAGGCCCACCGTTGACTCCAACGCTCTCCCGGTTGCCGCTGTTGAACGTCAGCTTCAGCTTCGGTTGCCCCGGGGTGGCGGCCGCGCTGGGCGTCTCCGGTCCAGAGGCTGCTGCCCCCGACGCGTCGTTGCCAGGGGCTGCCGCCGAGTCGTCAAAGTTGGCGAATTGAGGGTGGTCCGCAGTCAATTTCTGCAATTCGGAAACACATTTCGCCTGGTCGGACGTTAGCCATGCTCTAGAAACTTTCAAATGAAAGTCAATCCGGGGAAGAAGGGGAAAATACCTCGATGTCGTTGGCGTCTTGGAACAAAAGACTCCCGTCTTCATTATACGTCCGCGCGTTCTGGCACAGCAGGTGGATGTCGTTCCGGAAGTCCCGCAGGTTCTGGTACTCATCCCGGTTGATCTTCTTCCGGATCATCTCCATCGCAATCGGCGTCTGGATGATCATGTAGTAGTCAGGATACTGCGACTTGGGTGGCGGCTTCATGAACGGCTCGATGACCGATCGCGTGACGGGCCCATCTTCGCTGTCCGACTCGTCGGCCGGCAACTCCTGCTCCATCTCCATCAGCGATTGATAGGTGGTGTTCAGGATGCGGTTGATGATGGCCCGGTCTTCGCTGCTGAGCGTGTCGGGCGGCTTGGCCTGCCGGCCGCGCTTCCGCTTGGGCTGCGGCGTCTCCTCCACCAGCTCCTCCGCCTTGCGCTTCGGGGCGGGCCCCCGGCGACGTTTCTTGGGCTGCGGCGTTTCCGAGCTCTCTCGTGACGGCTCCGGCGAGGAATCAGCAGCGCCTGCGGCCCGCCCGCGCTTCTCCTTGTTGATCCGACGACGCTCCACCCTCGCTTCCTTGCGGGCGATGGCCTCTTCGATGGTGTCGTCGTCGGCGTCCACCGCCATGAGCCACTGCTCTTCGGTGAGACCGTCGTCGTAGCGGGTGACTTTGCGTTCACGCGCGCCGCGACCGCCGACCTCCACCTCGACCTCTTCCGCGACCGGGTTATCCTCCGCCATGTAGATCTCCGGCAGTTCATCTTCGCCCATCAGGCGAGGCAACGCTTTGCCGGGGCCATAGAGGGAGTCCTTCTGTCGCTCGCGGTCGATGGCCTGGAAGGTCGCCAATTCCTCGTCAGAACGGGCCATGATGTCGTTCAAGTCATCGTCGTCCATCTCCTCCTGGTCCGCGCCAAGCTGGTCGGCCGCCTCCGCGCTTTCCAGCAGCGTCCGCAGGAGGGCATCTCGTTCTTCGTTGGTGGATTTGTTGTCGAACTTTCCGGCCTGGATGACCTTGCCATCCATGTCCAGCTTGAACTGGGCACGCTCGAGGATCTTCTCCTCGACCGAGTTGGAACTGATCAGCCGCAGGATGCGAACCTCGTTCTTTTGACCGATACGGTGCGCACGATCCTGGGCCTGCAGATCCTGATGAGGATTCCAGTCGGAATCGAAGATGACGACGGTGTCGGCGGCCTGCAGGTTCAGACCCAGACCACCGGCACGGGTCGACAGCAGGAAACAGAAATACTCCGACTCGGGGCTGTTGAACTGCTTCAGAAGGTCCGAGCGGTCGTCCGCCTTGGTCGAACCATCCAAACGGAGGTACTTGAGCCCACGAAGCCGGAGGAAATCTTCCATGATGTTCATGATCTGCGTCATCTGGAAGAACATCAAGACCCGATGGCCGGTGGCCCGGAACTTGGGGAGAATCCGATCCAGCAGCTCGAACTTGCCCGCAGTACGCCAGAGGAGATCGTTGGACCCTCGCCCCGGATTCATCTGGTCTTCCACGGGCTCGAAGACGAACGGATGGTTGCAGAGCTTCCGCAATTGCATGAGCATGTTGCTCAGACCACGCATGCCGGTCTTGCCTCCCTTGCCATCGCTGACGACCATCTTGTTGTGGGTGACCAGTTGCCGGTAGAGCTTGGCCTGCAACGCGGAGAAGCGGCATTTGATGACTCTCTCCTGCTTTTCGGGCAGATCCTTCTCCACATCGCGCTTGAGACGACGGAGGAGGAAGGGCCGAAGAACCTTGTGCAATCGGCGAATAACCAGCAGTTGCTCTTCTTCAGAGAGGTCCATCCGGTCCTGACCACCGGTGTTGGCAAACGGCGTGTTGAACCACTCGTCAAACGACTTGACCGACTTGAAGATGTTGGGTAGCACGAAGTTCAGCAGCGCCCACAGTTCCGGCAGGTTGTTCTGCAGCGGGGTACCGGTCAGAATCAGACGGTAGCGGCTGGTGTAGTACGTCGAGAGCGTGCTGCTCAGCTTGGACTGCGTGTTCTTCATGCGGTGGCCTTCGTCGACGATCATGTGGGTCCATTTGATCTTGCTGAGGATGGGTCGGTCCTTGATGATGTATTCGTAGGTGGTCAGAAGGACCTGGAAATTGCCCCAGCGGATCTGCTGCTGCTGCTGCTTACGCGCATTGGGCGGTCCCTTGTAGACGACCTTGGCGACCGACGGGGCCCACTTCTCGAACTCCAGGTTCCAGTTGGTCAGGGTACTCAGGGGAACGATGACCAGGAACGGGCCGTTGTTCTGCTTCTTCTCGATGATGTAGGTGATCAGACTGATGGTCTGGATGGTTTTTCCGAGACCCATCTCGTCGGCCAGGATACCGTTGAGATTGTTGTTGTAGAGCGAGATCATCCACTGGAGACCCTTGATCTGGTATTCCTTCAACTGACCGCCGACAAGGATGGTCGGCTGTTCGATGACATCTTCCTTGATGCGATGGGCCACGGCATAGTAGTCCACCTTGGCCTTACCGCCTCCCTCTTCCTCGGTCCCGGAGGCAACATCGTCGTCTTCTTCTTCGTCGTCGTAGAACTCGTCTTCGCCTTCCCCGTATCGTTCGGCCTGGGTCCGTTGCTGTTCCCTGACCGACGCAGCGAGATGCTTGAGGAAGTTGTCCGTCTGCTTGAGAAGGTGGGAGATACGCGAATCCTTGGCCTGGCCCAGCAGCTTCATGTACGTCTCCTCGTCGTTGGCCTTCAGCGCCTGGAGACGTTGCTTGGCGGTCCGTTCGACCCGCTTCGCCTCCTCGCGCTCCATGTGCTGGTGCTGCTGGAGCATGATGCGGCCCAGTTTCTGGATGCGGGCGCGCTGTTGGTTGGCCGCAGTCTGGACCTCCATGCCGTGGTTGAGGATGGCCTGGAGCTGATCGTACTGCTTCCGTTTCTCTCGGGTCTCGCGAGCGTCACGCTGTTGCTTCTCCAGCTTCTCCGTGATTCTCGCCTCCCGCAGGGACTGCTTCTTCATCCGACGATGGCTGGAACGGTTCGCGGTCATGCCCAGGTTGTCAAAGTGGAACATTTCGTTCTGCATCTGTTTGCGAAAGAGCCGCTGCTTGGGCAACAGGTTGAGCATCTTGTACTCGATCAGAGCCTTGAGTTTGAGGGAGTCATCCGAGGTCGCCGTGTCACTGCGGCTCGAGTCCCAGACGCCCACGTTGGCGGGAAGCGCAGCCAACTCGGCTTTCCGGGCTGTGATCTTATTATAAACCACCAGCTCTCTCTCTTCCCGCACCTGCTCCAGATCGATTCCCGGCGGCATCAGCGCAGGGACGCGTGCACGGTTGACACGGGACGCATGGTCGTTGAAGGTGATGGTCTTGGGGAACAGTTCATACGGCGACTGGAACGTCTCGTAGAAATCCTTGGCCGGGACAGCCTCCTCCGGGGCACTGGTCGATTGCTCCCGTTTCCCCTGGGATGCACTGTCCAAGGTGGCCTCCGCCGCGCCAACATTGTCCGCGGGGGTCGGGGTCTGTTGCTTCTTGGACGCAAACAGCTGCTGCTGCACGCCCGGGGGGATCGCAAGGTTCTTCGACAGCAACTTGAACGCCAAGATCTGGTTCTTGAGGGTCTTGAGCTGCTCGGGGGAGAAGCTCCCCCCGGGGACAGGGGCGCCCTTCTGCTGCGGTGTCGAAGCATCTTGGACCGCACTATTGGCAGACGAGACGGAATTGGCTCGACCTGCTTGGCCCATGTCACGTCAGTATTCGGCTGAAGACACGCAAAACCGAGGATGAAGCCTACCATTGATCCCGTTGGGAGCGGCGGCCGCCGCATCTGGGGTGATGCCATTCAGCTGCTGTTGGCGCTGCTGAGCCTGCATGTGCTGCTGCGCCATGTGTTGTCTCTGTTTCTGGAACGCCTGCTGTCGTTGCACGGCCATCAACAGTTGCTGCGCCTTGACATACTCGGGGTCGTCATGGCGAACACCCTGTTCTTGCATCTGTTTGAATTTCTGCAGGGGGACAATCGTTAGCATGGACGCTTACGCGACGCATCCCAGGATATAACCACGGGGTCAATTGAGGAACCCGGCGAGACGCGACCGAAATCTAATCTCAAAGACGAATAGAAAAGGATCGCTTACCTGCAGAACCTCTTGAACATGCTGCGGAGTCAAGTTGGCCGGCAAGGACATGCTCCCAGTCGCCATATTGGGAGCCGACTGGAGGGAAGCCATGGTCTAACACGCAGTTGACCTATTCATAAGCCGAACAGACACGGTGCGGACAACTTGCGATGCGACCAGTCCCACGTCGCGATCCAATCTCGGCCGTTTACCCAACACGTCGGTGTTCAAGAAAAAAGAGGGAGGCGACCGTGGACGACACAGTCGCGCGTTCTCGGCGACGACGTACGCGAATTTTCCGACGTTCAAAGACCGTAGGGGGAATTTGTCGATGAATGCGACCGGTAGTGGCCCTGACCGGATCCTTGGCGACAGGTTTGGTGATGTTTTGAGCCGGGTCGGTCGGTCGGAGGTAGGGAGGAGAAAGGCTGTGTGAGAGGGAGAGGACCTCGGGCGGTAGACGGATTACCTAGGAGAGAGGGGACGAGAAGACAAAGGAAGGGTAGGAGAGAAATAAAAGAAAAAAAAGGCGTTGAGGACCCCAAAGAGAGGGGTCGCGTCGACAAGATCGCGTGGAGAATCCGGATGAATGAGATGGAGATGGAGGAGGGGACGGGGGGGGAACTTTTCGCGACTTGCCGTGGTGGTTCGGGGCAACTGGGCCAGTTCTGTCTGTCTGTCTGTCTGTGCCTGTAACGAAGGGAGAGGCGGCGAGTCGCTGGAACTTGCTGGGAGGAAGAAGATTTCACCCCGGCACGTGATGCAGCGGGTGCTGACTCAGCGGGTTGCGCTAGCCGCGTTGGGAGGTCACGTTCTGCCTCAACAATGTCGGCAGAGATACTATAGTAGATGGCAATAGCAATCTCTGGTCTTTCTGGGATGTAAAATGGAGGGATCTGGGTAGGTGGAATATGTGTGGAATATGTGTAAAATCTCCGGGTCCGACGTCCTGGCTAATACATCATGGGTATACCGGAGGAGCATAGAGTACGGAGCCCACATATATATCTCTCTCCTCCATACCGAACAACACTGTACGGCCATGCACATACGAGCCTCTACAACCAGTGGAATCATCGATGACCAGTACACAAGAATCCTTGTTCAATCTACGGTCAAGAACCTAATAGATACAGTAACAGACACCACCCCGGTACAGCACTCCCCTGCCTTGCGCCCATTGCCGCAATAACTCCTGCAAAAACTCCGGCAATAACCCCCCTATACCTCCGTCGCACTCAGAATTGGCCGTTTCATCGGAGGCGGAGGGGGCGGTTTCTTCGCGCGAGACGGTGGCGGTGGGGGAGGCGCCTTCTTGGCCAGGGTCGCCCCGTTCAACGTGTTCGAACTGGTCCGTCGGGACATGGGATCACCGTAAGAGGGAGTGGGCGAAATGGACCGTCCGTAGTAGGACCGGTCCGGACTGCCGCCGTTCGGACGGTACTGACCGGCCCCGTCCGGCGGATCCATGTAAGGGTCGGTGACCACCCTGCTCGCGGGGCGGTTGGGACCGTAGGTGTCACTGACGGTGCGAGACGGCCACGCCTGCTCCTGGCGCAGCTGCATGGGCCCTTCGAAGGTGGAGGTTCGCACCGAAATAGGGCGCTGCGGCGCCGTGTCGACAGGATAGACAGGGGAGGTTTCCCGGTTGGATCGGATGATCGGCCGCGATTCCACCGCGTGAGCGAGTTCCTCCTGCACGGGATCATAGCGCTCCTGGTACGAATGCGCGGTGTTGGAACGAGCACGCCCCGTGCGACGACCGTTGGAAGGATGCGCCGCGGATTGACTGGCCCGGTTGGTTAGCATCTCCGAGACTCTCTCCATCCGAGGTGAACTGGCGTACCTGCTCGGCCATTCCTTTCTGAGCTGCAAAAGCACCTCGCGGGACCGTTCGTGGTATTCCAGCTGCGCGTCCAAAAATGCCTCCAAGTCGCTCACATGTTCTCCCTCCGAGTCTTTGATGTCCATCATGCGCCGGTACACATCCTCGTTGGCCTCCTCGTATTTGATCTTCTGGGTTCGGAGCTCTTCCTCCATGCGGAAGTCCTCCTTCTTGACCTTCTGCATCTTGGACAGAGACGTGTCATACGCCAGTCGTCGATTGTCAAGCTTCTTCCGAGCAGTCTATACACCGGTCAGATATTGCACACCGCAACATGAACGCATACTGGCCAGTCATACCTGGTAGTCTTTCAGCTGTGTTAAGGCTCGCTCCAGCGACTCGAGCCAGCTCGAGTTCGACTGAGCAATGTAGGACTCCTGGACGCGCGCAAGGCGCTCCTCCGTTCTTCCGAAAGCTATTATTTTTTCATCGGTCAGACGCATGCAAACCAGACGCGGATGTGGCAGTCATGGTGACAACGTACTAATCAAGCAACGGCCATAATCGGAGTGTGCGTCAAAGTCCTCTCCGTGGCTAATCATACTGGAGCCCAGATGCGCAATCGGCAGGGTCTTCTCCTTGTCATCGCCTTCGTTGCGTTTCGAAATGGACTTGATGTAGCTAGTCATCGACTTATGTATGCGGTCCACGCCTAGAGGAGAGAAAAGTCAGCGATTGCGTCCAGTGTCGCGTGGATACACACGACGGCTCACCATCATGCCGGACGTTCATCTCCGTCTCCATGGCCTTGAAGTCGTCGGAGAGGTTCGTCTTGACTTCGCCGCCCATTCTCTCCCCGGCCCATTGCTTGAAACGGTCGAACTTCCGGTTGACGTTCATGTTGAGAGGATGCGATACTGTTTTCTTTTGAACTTCCGAGTCGGTCGAGTGTCGACTAGGAGCTTCAACTTGGAGAGTTGCGGGGAGGATTCTGTCCTGCAGATAAGAGAGAGTGTGGAATAAGAAGCCGAATGCGGTGGGGTGGTTTGGCTCTATTCAATAGCGCGGGCTTTGTCTAGTATGCAACAAACGAATGAAAGAAGTGATAGTTAAAGAATGAATTGAAAGGAAGGCCTGGACCTTTTTGCAGAGCTCGTCTTGAGGAGAGGATGAAAGAGAATCGGAGACGTGCGAGGAGGGGTTGGGGATTATCAGGAAGGTAAGGAAGAAGAGAGACGGGACGATTGCGACAAGAGAGGAAGTGGGGAGAGAGAACCTCTAATAGGTATGGAGTCGAGTGACCGTCCGAAGGGGAGGGGAGGGGAGAGAGGGATCCAGTTTTATTTTCACTCGGGATGAATGATGGTTATTATGCTCAGGTAGTTAATAAGTTGAGTATTGTAATGATTTACTCACTGACCACCGGGGGACGGGAAGATGGAGGAGTGGGGAGGATTAGGTCTTAGTCCTTATTCTATTCAGCATTTATTATTATCGAAAAAGAAATATTAATACTGAATTATAATTATATAATTACTTTGTTTTTTATTCTCTTTTAATAAACATTTATATAAGAAAATATATTATTTTTAAACCGATCCGTCCTTGAAGAATGACAATGATCAAAATAAAGCCTGTCGCAAGCGTCCAAGCCGACATGGTGGAACATGTCTGAATGCGCCACCACCATGGACGAGGCCATACTCCACCGGAAACTCCCACTCGAAAGGGCAAAGAAAAAGGGACCGGACCATGGAATGAGGGATGGTCTGTACGACCAGACAGTCTGACCCTTGGAAACCAGTGTCATAGGTAAGTAAATGCGAAGCAATCAATCAATCACAAGCCAAGCTGGATCAGGGCGCAACGTTGTCTTGTCCGCTGCTCGTCCGTCGTACCGAATTGACCGACTCCCTCCTATAGGTAGGAAGGAAGGTCGATGGAGGGATCGATCATGGATTGGAGTCCGAGTGGAGACTGCACAAGACTCCACTGATTGACGCTGCAATTGGCTTGTTTTGTACCTGAAACATCTAGTTGGTCTGGAGTCGTATTTCAAGATTCAAGATTCATCATCATGGGGGTGGTGGGCATGGGTGTCGACTATAGTCGGTCAGATATTAATTGGTCAAGTCATCGGGGACTCCTTGTGTTCATGTCTAGGAACAAATTGAAATCAGTTTCATTGCATCACCCAGGAGAATGAATGGGGTGATAGGCCAGACCAGGGTTTTTTCGAACCAGGGTCAATTGCAGGAAGTGACACGCGTTGGTGGGGGGCCTGGATGCCTTTCGATTGGCCCAGGGCCGCTTGCCACACGCACGCACACTGCTATTTACAGAACAGGGGGGTCGCTCGACTCGCACACACAAAAAGGTACGGTTGATTCCCATGGTGTTTCTTCAAATTGGCCAATGACCATATGAAACCAAGGAGAATCATGATACCTTAATAATCAGGGATATTCGTAACTCAGTAGGACCCAGGAGGTTGACGGCTCTGGTGTGTCTAATAGGCGTGCAGTGCCGCCCCCTGCTAACCTGTGGTATCATGGTCGCCCACATGCAGCCTGTAGATCATGATGGTTTATGATCTCACCAACTTAATAAGAGAGATGAGTAATATCGTCCCTGGATGACAAGTTGGCAAGAGTACCTTTGGAGGAAATGGGATAGGGAATAGTCATCAGGCGGTTATCATTCCCGCCCCACCGCATTGATGCTCACTAGGGACGTGCACAGATACCGAAGTATACAGCATTGGCGTCTTGCAATGAGACATCAATGGTGTTCGAGAAGGTATCATGGCGACAACTGCTACTTGGATCTGTAGATCAGGGATCAACGTCGGACAGACAGTATGGCTGCGCCTAAGCAGATTACTCCCCGTCCCCACACAATAGACATGTCGGATACAGGGCCTACGGAAGTCGACCTCGCAGCGTCAAACAAGATCCGACTGCCGAGCCCACATATCTAAGAATAGACGAAACATCGAAAGCGCCCTGCGCTCCGGCAAGAGGTATAGAAAAACACACGCTGCATCGCGCGAAACAGATCACACCAGCGGCTCGGGGACTTGTCCTGAATAGGGCGGAACGTCGACGAAGCTGTCCAGATCACATAACGGCGCCATACCGGGCGAATTGATCGTTGGAAACAGGCCAACCTCGTCCAGAGGCAGTGCATCGCACGGCCCGGAGCCATACTCCCGCTCCGCGGCTATCAAAACATCAAAGTCATTCCACAAGACATCCCCATCGCCAAGGCCAACGAGACCGCTATCGTCAAACACGCCAGACAGACACGGAGGGTCATGCAACAGCTCCAGCCCACAAGGCTCCAAAGCCGCGCTCTTCTCACCACCACCCGGGACCACCTGATCCGGCGACACCTGTTTCCCCTCGCGGTGGACCAACGTGGCGTACTGACCGGGCGTCACGCCCGTCACCTTCTTGAACACGCGATGGAAGTGGCTGGGCGTGAGGGCTGCCTCGTCTGCCAGTTCGCGGAGCGTCGGCCGGGAAGTGCCGTCCGTGATGGCCGACCGGATCCTCTGGCATGCGGTTTCGATGAATCGCATCTGCGGGTTAACCGCCGGTAAGCCCTGTGGTTTGCAGCGCTTACAGGGCCGGAAGCCTGCCGTTTCAGCTTGGTGGGAGGTGTCGTAGAACTGGACGTTAGCCCGTCGCGCGAGACGGGCGGGGCACGAGGGCCGACAGTAGATTTTTGTGGTTAGGACGGCGTAGACGAAGGTGTTGGCTGTTGCGTCTCGGTTGACGACGGCTTGCCAGCGAGATGCGGGTGTTTGGCTGGTGAGGCGGGGGATCTTTTGTGGTGAGTCTTTTCGAGACATTGTGGTGAGGATATGTCTTGAGCTTCGTAGATTTTTTGTTACTTTTCCCTTAAACTGTAGTATTGATGTGTCCAGTATGAGGAGATAGGTCAACTATCTCTGTTCAGGTGTGAGTTGGAGCTATTGATGGGTTTAAGTTCATTACCTATGCACCTGCAATGAAGTCGAAGGCCGAGGCTCCTCCACTACGATTGGTTACTTTGAGCGCAATGTCGTGCCTGAGCACCAAGGCATTAATCCCTTCTAGCAGGTCACAGCGGAAGTACACGGATGACAGTACAGAACTGAACTTCAGTGGGTGATAGATGCCTACCACGGTTCTGGGTGTGCAGAGAGCACTTGGGTACACAGCAGAGTGAGGTTAGAATGCATTGATTCTATAATGACCCACCCCCAGACCCCTTATGAAGTCAATCCAACTAGGAGCCTTGCAGGGTGAAATGCCTTCTAAGCCAGGCGCACGGCTGATCTACTGCAATGCTTTAATGCTTGGGAATGAAGGTCCCTGCTCGACTGGACAATGATTGATCGTTGCATCCCATCTGGTGTTCTACTACGTACCTTACCAAGCAAACCCAGGGGAATGACACACGAGTACTCCGTATTTCGTTGATTACCAGAATATCGCCCGTACTTGCTATAAAACCATGCACCGGACATGTAGATGTTGAACCCTAATTGTTTCCCTTTTATTTTTGATCGTTCATCAAGAAAATTTTGGTGGCCACAACCTGAATTCGCTAAGGGCGCGTGGGAGGCTATCCGCAGTCGCCTAGGTACATATGTCTCATAGCAAATTTTCAACCCGTCACAAAGAAAAGAAAAACTCCACACGGTATCACATTTATTCCTTGATCTTCTGGGTACCACGGAGCAGACCGGTTCTCCGGGCAGCGATAAGACCGGCCTTTTGACCCTGGGCGGCGTAGCGGGAGATGGTCGAGGCCTTACCGATGTGCTGGTGGTTACCACCACCGTGAGGCTGTAGAGATGAATCCAGGTCAGTGATCGCACGCTCCACACAATGCCAGGGGAAGTCCTTACGTGATCCACGGGGTTCATGGCAACACCACGAGTCTTGGGCCAGGAGTTGCGCTTGACAGCGAACTTGTGCTTGGCGCGAGAAGCCTTGAGCAAAGGCTTGTCGGTACGGCCACCACCGGCGACGATACCAACCATACCACGGGAGGTGTTCTTGACGACCTTCTTGGCACCGGAGGGCAGCTTGATACGGGTCTTGCCATCCTCGGGGTTGTGGCCAATGACGGTCACGTAGTTACCAGAGGTACGGCCCAGAGCACCACGGTCACCGACCTTCTCCTCGACGTTGGTCACGACGGTACCCTCGGGAACGGAGGCCAGGGGGAGAACGTTGCCGACGGTCAGGGTAGCGTTCTTGCCGGCGTAGATGAACTGGCCGGTGTACATGCCCTCGTTGGCGATGAAGGTCTCGGTGACGGTCTTGTACTTGTAGGGGTGACGGAACTGGACCTTGGCGAGAGGAGCACCACGACCCGCGTCGTGGATGATCTCCTTCACAACGCCCCGGATGTAGCCATGGCGCTCAGCGAAGTCGAAGGTACGGAACTGAGCAGGGGCCTTGTTCAGGCGGGTGTGAGCCGCTGTAGAGCGAAGATTCGTATCAGCAATTCTCGATCTGGACAATTCTTGATTCTTCCTTCTCTCTCATCGTCTTTTCTTCTTCTTCTTTTTATTCCTTCCCTCCACGTCTTTTTCTGCCTCGCTCAGGATAATTTGCGGTCGCACTCACTGAAAATGGAGCCACGGCCCTTCCTCTGGTTGCGGATCACACGACCCATGGCGACTGTCTATATGAAGACCTTGGGGTTAGTTTGTTGAAGGAAGACCGCCAGCGACCCGGAAGTGTGGTGGGAGATATCAAGGGCTCGTCGTACCTCTAATCGAAGATGGGCTTGTCGGGTTGGATGGTAGAGAATTCGAGGGCTGTGCTGTGTGGGCTTTAGGGCGGGAGTCCAAAAATCTAACCGAGTTGGCGCTAGCGCCTTTTGGGCACAATCCGCGGCTAGTGTGAGTTAGGAGTGGCGGCTGCGGTTAACCCTCTTTGACTAAGCATGGTGGGCTTGGCATAGATTTATGGCCTGAGTATTACACCGGACGAGTTGTCTCGTAACATCACTCTCCCGCGAGACGCGTTTTTGGTGTTGGGACGGCACAACCTGTGCAGGATTTTTTGAGATGGTCTGTACTCGTGCTTTGGAACTAACTATCTAGGAGGGATTGCCTGTGTCGACTCCGAAATGATGACTTTCCATTTCTCCAATGGGGTCTGTTATTGACAATGACAATACAAGAGCAGCCCTCGTGATGATTCGCGGTCAAATTCCCGCTACAGACAAATCGAGCTTTATCCCAGTGTCTGCTCTTAAAGGCAATCCCGTCACGATGGCTGACATGGTAACCTGGATGTGTCGGTTTTCCGTGTCGAGAGCATCTCACCACGATCTTCTTTATGTGCCGACCGAGTTCGAATCGAATACCCTTAAGTAGCTTGTGCGAAGCTCTTTAACTTCAAGATATATGCTGCTCTACGCAATATGAACGAAGTTTGCCACAGTCCTACTGTTCTACGTCGACCTGATATAAGGAATTGCAATGGGTGTCGCTAGGAACCACTGCGATCCGAATGATACAAATGAAATTCATCCATCAGATTTGCTGGTTCTCTTCTCGGTAGCTGCAATGTCAATGCTGTTGTCTAGATCGGAAGACGTGTCATGGGGTATTCAGAGCGTTCATGACCCCAGATTGTGCCACTCGCCTTGTGCTCCGATCTGTCGTCTACACCAGTTTTCCCGATACTTGTCAGATGCTCGCCGGAGAACTCAGGTTCTGAGCCATGTCTCCGGACCCAGGAAGTCGTACAGCTTGTCGTGGCTGTGATTTGCGTAGATGCGACTTCTTTGTTCGCTCCCGTACGCAAACACGAGGTAATAGATCTTTTTTTGCAACTCTACTTGATAGTAAAAGACGTAAATAAGTGCCGATTCGGAGAAAGGGGCCGTGGTCGTAAGCACATGGGCGAGGACGGGTGCTGATCATACCGTGAAACGGACAGCTATGGATAATGGCAGACAGACGAGGCGCGTAAAAGCCGCGCCTCAACCCTAGTAGCGCATTTGACCTTGGGCTGCGGCGCGCGGACTTGCCCACTTCCACCTTCCCTCCACACCACCCTCACCCAGACCACCATAAAACGCGGCCAGGATGTCTCTTTCTGATTCAGATCTCTCGTCGCTGTCATCGGCACCCCCTTCGGATGAAGAAACGGGGTCCATGGCCGTTGACGAGCCCGTGGGGATCAACAAGTACTTCAAGAAGGAAACCGAATCTCCGCCGCCGAAACGGGCACCTTCACCACCGCACGAATATGTTCTGGCGGATAACCCAGATATCGCAGTAAGTCCTCCGTGAATTCGAGCTTTGAGAAGCCGGTGGGAGCTTCATTGTCGCGTCTCCCTGCGTTTTTGGAGCTGTTGGTTGACTTGTCGCAATTGTGCAGTTCATTGTGATGTTCCGCGCGCGTTTCAACGATGTGTTCCCCCGATCGACACCCCATTTCGGCCCACAGGATATTGAGAGAGGCGTAGCGGATCCTGTGCCTGGAGAGTACATCGAGCGATTGTTGTGTGCGTTTTTGGGCTTGGTGTTGAATCGGAAGAAGGACGTGGAGTATGAACGCCACCCCTCCCCATCATCACCTCGGCCACGCACGGCCGGGGAAACAATCGCCGTTTCACTTGTTGCAGTGGCCTACAGCTATATTATTTCTACAGGACGCTGACTTATGGTTATCATCGCGCAGTCGAAGTCACTACACTCGCCCACTGGAGGAGGCAATCCAAACCCATGCGTCTCAATGGCCGAAGGCTTGGCAAGGGAAAAACCCCCTCCACGGAGGTCGCAACTTTGCAAGCATGTCACCAGATGAACGCGTATGTGACGCGACTTTGGACCATACTCAATAATCCCGATTTGTTGACACTCTCTAGATCCAATTATTGAAGACGTTGATCCTCTGGTCCCTCTCCTCGTCCGAAGCCGTCCAAGCCAAGATCAAGGAGTCCTACAAGCAAGCACGTCATGAAGATGACCTGAACCAGCCGCTTTCCGTGCAACCGTGGGGTCGCGACGGGTTGAAACGCAGATACTGGCTCATCGAGGGTCTGGACGATACCCACTTCCGGCTGTACCGCGAGAGTAACCCGGCTCTGAAGCACGTTACCTGGTGGAGCGTGGCGGGCAGCATCCCCGAGTTGCAGACCATCGCGGCCAAGCTCGAAGAGGAGAGGAGCACCAACTCGAAGAAACTCAGCGAGAAGATCAAGAATGCCATTCCTCGTTTCGAAGGCTCGGAGGAAGTAAGTCTACGGTCCTGTCTTCCTTGTGCCGCGTCCACTAACTGGGAACTAGAAACGCAAGCGCCGCGATTACCGCCTCGCCCGCAAAGCCGCATTCTCGCGACCGGAGCCGGGCTTCTCCTTATACGAGGGCCGCACGCGCGGGAAGAAGTTGAAATACACATACTCCGATGACGAGGACATCTTCTCCGACGGCCTGCCTTCGACGCGCCGATCCACCCGTAACACCTCCGGTGTTTCCACCCCTGCAGAACCCTCCGGTCCCCGGTACACGGCAAGCGGGCGGCAGGTCCGTCCACGGGCGGGCGGTTTATACGGTGCGTCGGCGCTCACCGGCCAGCGCGAAGACGAAGCCGGCGAAGAGGGCGCCGGAAGAGGCCAGCGGACGCGAACCACGCGAGCCAACGGCTATGATGATTACAATGCCGACGAAGACATGGACGACGACGACGAGGGACAGTCGAGCGGAAACGAGTGGCAGGGCGGTGGGGACGATGACGAGGAGAACGATTTCGAAGGGGATGACGAAGGGGAACTCAGCACGGACGACGCGATGGTTATCGGGGATAAAAATCCGAGCCTTGTCGTGCAACTCCGATATGGCAAAGGCAAAATACGCAGCAGTCCGGCCCCGGAGCCGTCAGAGAACAGACCGGAAAGTAGACCAGAGGAGGCGCCAGGCCATCTGGACTCTTCCAAGTCTGACCAGCGACCACCACAACCGCAGCCCGCAGCCAACGGACTACCGTCCAGGACCCAGAACCCTCCTGCACCGGACACCACGATGGCCCCTGCTGCCCCAGCAGTCGAGACGCCGCCTCAGCCTCAGCCTCAGCCTAGCACTGCAGCACCCGTCCCCAAACCCCACGAGACGGCCTAGCATTCCCGGTGCTCCAGTCCAGGCTATATAGAACCGCGAACGACGCTGAGGATCGGCCGTCCCATTTTCCCCCAACCCCCCTATTTCCGATAGAGTTTGTTTTTGCTGGAGCGTTGGTTTGATGTCTTACTTTTATTTGTATACGAGGGCAAAAACACGGCATTTGATTATGGAATTCATTGTTTCCGTGGGCGTTTTCTTCTTCTTCTTTCTTTTACTCCTTCTTTCTGTTCGTTTCTGAGTGAGAGTGACTGCGTGGGTGAGAGTGCACGCGCGTGTGTATGTGTATGGTATAGGCGGTAATTTGCCAGGTTGGTTTGGAGGGATCAATGTATACGTGTTGCATTTGGAGTAAGCAAGTAGCTTTACCTA
Source organism: Aspergillus neotritici (assembly GCA_023619815.1). Lineage (NCBI taxonomy): Eukaryota > Fungi > Ascomycota > Eurotiomycetes > Eurotiales > Aspergillaceae > Aspergillus > Aspergillus neotritici. The sequence goes on along the minus strand of JALZYL010000023.1, from coordinate 373,670 downwards.
GGCTGTAGATGGAGATGCAAGGAATAAGATAGAAGTGGATGGGATATTCTTCTTGATTTGATAACTACCTATGATGGTCTTGTCGTTTTAGGTATATATAATAACAAGAAAAACACGTAAACTTCCCATTTGCTAAATGTATATACATTACCGCCCGTCCGAGGCCCGCTGTTGGAGAGGCATGAGTAGATTGGGTTTGGTTTTGCTTTGGCTGAACACGCAGACAAGAATGTAAATAGAGGGACAGAAGAGAGAAACGCCGTGACCAGAACTCCCGAAATGCAGGGTTGGAATCTACCACAGGGGGTGGAGTGGGAGAGAATTTCAGAGGTATGTTGTGGTTGTTGTTGTGGTTGTTACCATTCCCGCTGTGGGTTCAGTCCGCGCCTGCATTTGAGAATTGCGCTGTGTAGAACTGTAGAAACTCGTTGGAGGTCAGCGTCGGTAGTACTGTGGATGTGATGAGTGAGCGAGTTGGTACTGGCGCATTGGGATGGGTGGATGGGATGGGGTGGGAGGGAACTGGCTTTGCGGTGGTCGCGACAAGAAGGGAAGATAGAGAGAGGGTGAAACAATGAAGAAAGATGGAGAAGAAAGAAGACTCACGTCTTGTACTTGCGCCGCTAACTTGGGATCTTTCCGGGTGGACGCCCATCGGGGAGGCAGTTCCCAGTTGTTAACCTCGTACCACCACCGTCGGATCTTGCTACCCAGGGTCTGACCGCTGAGGTTCGCGTTCCGGTTCCAGAATCGCCAGCCGGAGAGGGCCAGCGTCCAGAGGGAACCCTGCAGGAAGGGGAGGAGGACCTGGATTGCAGCGGTAATCGCGTCAGCTTATCTCATCTTACTCATATATCTCCATTTGGCGTTTCTCCTATTTTGCGAAGTAGACGAATAGAAGAAGGAAAGAAGGAAAGAAAGAAACTCTCGGTCCTTGAATCGTATTTGAGCCGTACCTGGTCTCTGATGGTAATCCACGCTACCCTTCCCCAGGTGTCGGCTCCTCTCAAACTGGCGAGATAGCTCTGCTCAAACCGTAGATCCGGCAACGGAGGAAGGGTATGGCCTCGTGCGGTCGGTTGAATCATGTGTCGAGGGTCCACGATGTCCGAAGGGATGCTGTCCACATCGGAGGAAGCTTTCTGAACGACCGGTTGCTTCTCGGCTGCGGTCGGGGGATTGATGTCGGCAGGAGACGGATTGGGATTGATGGATGCCGTTTGGATGGTCTCTGCGACCTGAATCGCGGGGTCCGCCATGATTGAGTAGTCGTCGGGAAGGCTGTTCGATGGTGGTGGGAATATTGAGTTGAGGTGAGGTTGTAGATCGGGAAGTCGGAGCGTGGAGAGAAGTTGAGGTCGCGCGGGTCGCATAAGACGGATAACTAATTGTACCTTGCCATTATGAAGAGCCCCTCCGAAAAAAGACTCCACCCCCCACCTCGTCCTCTTCTTCCCCTCCTCATCCCAACTTCCTCCTCCTTTCTTCCTTCTTCCTTTTAACCTCATCCTTACTCTTCACTACTCTACGCTTCTTCTCCAGTTACGTCGAATTGATCCCATTCCCCCCTCTCTTCTCCACCATGGCCGCCCCTCAAGGATATCCTTTCCTCTGCCTCGAGAACCCTCTTCTGGGTGCGTGAGATTGCTTCCCCTCCATTGAATGCTTCATCTTTGACCCCATAACTCGTCATATATACGGGAGACTGTACTGACATGATCGTTTCTTTGATTCGGCGAATATAGACATCCAGGCTCAGGGGTATGTACTCTTCCCCCCCCCCAATCTATGAACTATCCATCCCGCATCCTATCCACCAGAACAAGAACTGACTTGATTAGTGATGCTGCTCTCCTGCAGAAGTATGGTCTCAAGGACAACGATGCCATCCTCGCCGAGGACAAGCACATGGGCATCTATGAGGAGCTCCTCCAGAAGGATGCCAAGCTGATTGCTGGCGGTGCTGCTCAGAACACTGCCCGTGGTGCCCAGGTATGAACCGCAATCCATCAACCATCAAAACAAGGAGCAACCAAAGCTGACGGTAATGTTTCTCAACGGTAGTACATGCTCCCCGAGAACTCCGTCTGCTACATTGGCTGCGTCGGCAAGGACAAGTACGCCGACATCCTCAAGGAGGCCTGCACCACGGCCGGTGTCCACACCGAGTACCGTGTCGATGACGCCCAGCCTACTGGCAAGTGTGGTGTGATCATCACCGGACACAACCGTAGCATGTGCACCCACCTTGCTGCTGCCAACGAGTACAAGCTGGAGCACCTGAAGCAGCCCCACGTCTGGTCCCTCGCCGAGAAGGCCCAGGTGTACTACATCGGTGGCTACCACCTGACGGTGTGCGTTCCTGCCATCGAGGCCCTGGGTGAGGAGGCCGCTGCCAAGAACAAGGTGAGCCTGCTTTCTTCCCCACCGTCTCATGGTATGTCTAACCAGGAAACCTCAACCAGATCTTCATGCTTTCCCTGTCCGCTCCCTTCATCCCCCAGTTCTTCAAGGACCAGCTCGACACTGTCCTGCCCTACACCGACTACACCTTCTGCAACGAGACCGAGGCTCGTTCCTACTCCGAGAGCCACAGCTGGGGCACCGACGATGTCGTCGAGATCGCCAAGAAGCTGGCGCAGCTGCCGAAGAAGAACACCAACCGCCCCCGTGTTGCCATCGTCACCCAGGGCACCGACCCCACCGTCGTGGCGACCGCCAAGGCCGACGGTAATGTCGAGGTGAAGCAGTTCAACGTCCACGAGATCCCCAAGAGCAGCATCAACGACACCAACGGCGCTGGGTAGGCTTTCCTGCCCCTTTTGTTTGTGCTGGAATTGCAGGACTAACATTGTCGCAGTGACGCTTTCGCTGGTGGCTTCGCTGCCGGTATTGTGCAGGGCAAGTCCCTGGAGGAGAGCGTTGACATGGGCCAGTGGCTCGCCAGCCAGAGCATCCAGGAGTTGGGACCTTCGTATGTCACCTAAAAGACCCCAAACCTCAGTGTTCGACCAGCTACTAACAGAGCTACAACAACAGCTTCCCCTTCCCCAAGAAGACCTACACCCCCTCCAAGCAGTAATTTCTGAAAGCTAATGACAGGCTCCATCCACCATAAAAAAGAACCGGAGTCGGAGTCGGAGTCAAGCCTCTAGCTTGAACGTTTCCCTTTTCTTTTGTCTTTTCTTTAGGATTTTCAACCTCTTATACCCAATCTGTTCTTGACTTAACGTCTAGACTTCATCTCATCAACACGAATTTTGTGGGACAGAAGCGTGCTCCGTTTACCTTGGGAAATACGATGGATTCACAGGATAGATGGACAGGAGTCGCGGCACTGACGTTCTCAACAACGAACCTAATGATGTATATAAATGAACCGATCAATATATCGGACCGATTCTTGGATTGTAGTGACCAGAGGAAGGATATTCCAGAGTAGATAAAATTGGAGTATTTTCACTTCTGATGAAGAAACAGAACCATTCCAAGCAAGGTATGTAAAGAACCAATTAAACTATACATCTCAGATAGATAGCAAAAAAGGAATGCCTAAGAAAGAAGGAGCAAAGAAAAAGCCGAAGAAACGCACAAGACAACAAACTGACATACCCATGATGTTGATGATTCCTCTTAGGAGGGTCTTGGGGCGTGACAAATCGCCCGTTTTCTCTGGCTTAGCAAGTCATTCATTCAGTTTACGAACGAACACCATTCATTTAATTCCATGCATGGTCTTTCCCAATAAATCACTAAATATCAATTAATCATTCAGTTGACTGAGTCCAATTTCATCCAAATTTGCTGACGAGCGAGCACCTTGATTCATCATTCATCCGTTATCCGTTATCCATCCATCCATACATCCATCATCCATCATCCATCAACCAACCCACGCTTAGGACATCAATCACAATGTGCGAATGAACAGTGGAAAGGGAAAGGGAAAGGGAAAGGGAATGGAGAAAGAAAGGGGAAAGAAAAGAAAAGAAAAGACAAGAACCGTTGACATGATGACATAGCCCCCGGGGTTCTTCAGTCAGAGACCTCCCTCTTCCTCTTCCTCTTTCTCTTCCTCATCCACATTGTCTTTGCGGTGCTCGAGTGATATCTAACTAGCTAGCTAGCTAGGTAGAAAGTCAACCAAGGCTGTAGTCCTCGCTGCGCTGTTGGAATAGGGATGGTTGGTGATAGACACTATTGGTGCGGATGATCGGTGGATCGAACTCGATCGGCGAGATGACAGACAGACAGACGGGAGAGAGCCAGTAGGTAAGGTAAGGCAAGGAGCAAAAGATCGGAGAGGAAGGTTTCCACCTGCGGATGTAAAGACGGGATCCGTGTCTATTTCTGCTGCTTGAACGCTAGGGAATGGATGCCTCTGAGCGTCTTGAGACCCCCCGTCCCCCCGTTACTTGAGAGAAGAAGAGAAGGCAGAGCGTATCGAAATCAGCCTCCATGTCCGCAGGGGGGCGTCTGGCCGATTGCGCCGTACTGGGTCGTGGACCTGCGGCTTCCGTTGCTGAACCCGGAGCTAGGGTAGCCTGCTCCCGAGGAGAGCGTGGGGGCGAGGAAGGCGTCGTTGGCCCATGAGGGGTGCGAGAACTCGCTCGAGAGCGGCTGACTGGGCAGTCCCATTTGCTGGGAGGGGCTCGGGCCATCCAGCGGTCTGTCCCATCCCATCCCGGACACGCGGCGGTGATGCGACATGGGGTTAGATGGAGACATCCATGATGATAGGAAGCTCGAGCTGTCCAGGGAGCTCTGCGGGTTGGCCTGGTTCATGAGACTCTGTCGGAGCAGAAGTTCGTCGGCGATGGAGCCTTGGGACGGGTGTTGGTGCGCCGGGGTGCTGATGCCTGGGGGCGGCATCATGGTCATGGGGGGCTGTCCAAGGCCGGACGGGGTTCTCGGGGCAGATGTGTCGCCAAAGTGATGGGGCGAGAGAGCTGTGCTCCAGATGTTAGGGATGCCAGGCAACGCGGGCCGCGAAGAGTACGACTGCGCCGATGGAGTCCGAGCCATCGTAGCCGCGTTTGGCATGGGAGCCCCAAGCCCGGGAGGCGCGATAGGCGTCTGGCGAGGGATGAGCTCTTCCCGGAATATCGACTCAGTGCTCGGGTCGAATATACGGCTAGACGCTGGCTGTTGGACACTGCCGCCACCACGCGAGAAGGGCAATGGCGTTGAGGGAGATGGGGCGTTTTCGTAAGTGTCAGACTCGACCAGGCGTTCGACCCCTTCGACAATCCGGTGCATATCAGCCGACAACGATGCCGAGGCCGACTGGGAGCCACCAAAGGCGCTTCGGTTTTCTGGAGCTGGGTCCTGTATCGTCTGTCGAATATCGTCACGTTCAATGTTCGTCGTAGAGAGCGTATGATGATGGCCCGACGGGCTGGCAAAGAATTGAGATGGTAGCCCGTCCTCTTGGTAGATAAACGTTTTCTTGTCTTCGTCGTCCACAAGAGCAATAGGAATTTTCTGCAGTAAGTGTTAGAAGATGGATTCTGTAACTAACGGGGATTTGAATTGCGTACGTTGCTCACGACGAGGTCCAACCCGTCGATTACAAACTCACGGATCCGGTACAGCATTTCGATATTCGGGTGGTTTCTCTCCACCCCTGGATCGTCCATCTGAGGCTTCTGCTGGCCATTTGAGTCCAAGTATCTCCGCGACGTCGTCTCCTTGTTCAATGGTGCAAAACGCAAGGTCTCTTCGTCCTCTTCGAGAAGATAATCGATCTCGGGAAGGTGAACGACGTCGAACGTGGAGGCAAGTAGCGTCAAAGTGTTCGCGTAGATCTTCCAGAATTCTGTGATCTGAACCGCGAGTGGCGTGTCCTTTTCCGCTTTGTATGCGACTAGCAGATTGCTCACGGTGAGAAGCCAAGAGCTGTAGTTCCGCAGAGCAGGCAAAACCCGGCGCGCAACCACGGTGACCTTATCGGCTCCAGTGGTGGATTCTTTCCCGCTGGACTCGTCCTCACCCGCGAACCGTTCTACTTCCGCAAGGAGGATCTGGAGCAAGATGAAGAACGTCTTCACGTTGATCCGCTGGAAGAAGAAGCGCGCATTGGACGGCTCTTCTGCTGCTGGGATTAACGGCGGATCTAGCAGATGCAGTGTCCGAAGACTTACCGGTTGAGCATTTCCGAGAAAAGTCTTCCGCAGATATGTTGATCAGGCAAAACTTCTGCAATGTGCCTTCGAGCGAGCGTTCCTTCAGGTCGACAGCAAGCTGGCTCAGAACCTCGCTCTCAAGTTCGTCGTGTTCGGGGAAATCCACTCCCAGATAACACTGCGCGTGCAAGTATACAAACCAGGGAGCCAATGCCCTGCCAGGGATGCCGGCATCCTCGGGACGGATCAGCTCCCTCTTCGCCCACAGATTCCTGACCTTTCTGAATTCGATCTCCAGATTGCCTTGGGCGGACGGATGGGGCTCCTGAGCCGCCAGCGCTCGATAGATGTGATACGTGGCTCTCAAGTGGTTGGCGTCGGCCAGGGCAATGACAGCCAGCTGGTTGTGGGAGGCACCCGAGGCCGGGTAGATCGCCGTGGCCAGGTCGTAATAACCGATCGCAGGGCCCCAGTTGCGGTCCTTGCTGGTCAGCTCGGTTTCGCGATAGCGGGACAGATCGCCGAGGCGGATAAGGGTCGCGTGACATGACTGGAGGATGCGCTTCCGAAGGTCCCCTGATGCTCGACGCGGGGAATCTGCTGACAAGCCTGGACGAAGAGAGACAGTTCAGTTAGCGCAGCCCGAGGGCGGGTAGGAGGACACCAACTCACTATCAAAGTTGAATTTCCGGGCGACCTTCTCGAGTTCCGCGATGCCTCCGAAATGCGACGACAACTGCTGAATGTAGCCGCGATAAAACCGTTGGCTCGATTTGATAAATTCCAGGTAGTGTTTCTCGAGCTTCCGTCGCTCTACCGGTTTCTTTTTCCTTCCATTCTCCTCGCGAAACTAGATTGTGCGCCGTCCCCGTTAGGACGCGGGCATTGGACGAGGAAGGATCCGTGACACTTACGCGGGAAAGCAATTTACGAAACCGATTGTTGATCTTGAGATGGGTATCCCAGAGACGGCCTTCCACATCGGCGGAGCGAGCAGCACTGAAATCCTGAAGAATGGCGTTGAGGCAAGCCGTGCGGAACCTGGCGACCACGGCAGGAATTGGTCAGCGCGATGCGCGCGGGGTTGGGGAGGATTGATCAAACGGCGGGATGATCAGGACATTGCACTCACTCCGAGAGGAAATGGGAGATTTCAGCAAACGTAGGCTCTTTCTCGGCAAGACATTGCGACAGCTGCTTTTCGGCGTCGAACGCAGTCCTATACCCAGTCGGGGATCAGTAACGCGAGACACCGACAAACACAAGCGACGGGATATACAGACTGGCACGTGGTTTGGAATGCGGACGCCATAATCAGGACAGTGAGAACAAGGCCCGAGTCACTCCACCGTTGACTTTGCCCGTCAAATGGGTATCGCTGGCTGAGAGTCTGCGGGCGACGAGAGCAGTGAACGATCCATCAGTATGAGAGCGATGGCGAAAGGAGCGGACGGGATCTCTAGGGTGGGGCGCGAGACGAGTGCCAGCAGCGCCGGCAGCAGCGGGTAATGACGATATCAGAAGAGGAGTGGTGAGACCAAAATTGGCGAGAGGACAGGGCGAGAGGACAGGGGGAGTGGTGTGAACGGGGGAGGGAAGGGAAGAGGAACGAGGGGTTGTGAAGCCGCTCGTTGAAGAGAAAATCAGTTCGATATCATATCACGGGAACTTTTTACCTTTGGCTCCCCGAGAAAAAAAGAAAACCAGCGCCCGCAGTGGCTGGGGGTGGTCTGATTGGTGGGACGGACTGTGGCTGGTGCGGTCCCGTTGATCGTACCGTATTGGGGTTACCGTACGGTATGTAATGGACGTACGGCCGTTGACGGGATCATCTATAGTTTTATCAATGGACTCTCTATCATATCCCCAGAGTACGTTGGATCTCTCCCCATTGACGGCACCTGAGCTGCTGCCTTATTGTCTAGGACCGGAAAACAAAGCGATGAGGACCTTCTATGCTCAATCTTAGAGTGGATTCTCTTGAAAATCAAGCACAACTCACCATACCAATCAAGAAGACGCTGCAGCTGCAGGACACGCATATCCACAATACCTCCTCTCCACCAATCAACCAAACCCCAAACCCAAAAGAGGGCGAGCAGAAGAAAGAAAGAAACAAGAAGAGGGGAGAAAATAGAAAAAGAAAAGAAAAGAAAAAAACGGTCCAACATGGCCAAACGCTCTCGATCCCCCTCACTCGACTCTCCCCCAGAGACTCCATCCCGAGCGTCGTTGTCGCCGTCCTCCTCCCCAACTTCTTCACCAACCGGCCGCTCCAAGATCCTTCTCCAGGACTCTGGAAGCACCACAGTCCCCGAAGTGATGCGTTGTTCTCTGCCCCCGCACCGGGAGACGCTGACGTTCCCCTCGTACGAAGACTACGAGGTCCATTACCGCCAGGCCCATGTCAACCGCTGCGTGGAGTGCGGGAAGAACTTCCCCACGGATCGGTTTCTGGATCTGCATATCGAAGAGAATCATGATCCTTTGATTGCGGCGAAGAGGGACCGGGGGGAGAAAACGGTGGGTCCTTTGCCTCTTTCTCCTCATTTATTCATTCTATAACTTGGCCGTCAATCGCTGACCGAACATGTACAGTACGGCTGCTTCGTGGAAGGCTGCGAGCGCAGGTGCTCCACGCCTCAGAAGCGCAGAATGCATCTCATTGACAAGCACATGTTTCCAAAGGTAATTCGCTCCCTTCCCCCCTCCCGCTCTTCCCCCGGGGGGCACATAAAAAAAACAACAGTAACGAGAAGGCTAATAAAAGCAGACCTACAACTTCTACATCGTCAACGACGGTCTCGACAAGCAAACATCCATGCTACGACCACGCCAGTCGCATAGACGACGCATCTCAAATCCCCCGACCTCACCCCAGGAAGGCCGGCTGCGACACCGGCAGACGTCTTTCTCTCGTCCGCATTCTCACCCTCATTCTCATCATCATTTCGCCGAGTCATCCCAGCAAACAGTAGCATCGCAGACTGACTCCACCGAAGACAACATTTCCCAGCTTGAAAAGTCCATGGCTGCGTTGCGGTTCGTCCCCGCGAGTGTATCTAGGCAGAAGACGAAGACTAAGACGAAGGACACTGGGATGGCATCATGAGATTTGGGGGAGGAGTTGGCACAGTGTACTTGCGGGACTGAGTGCACTGGCCACGGGAGGAGGGGGGGTTGTACCCCCTTTAGAAGATACTATAACTGTGACTATAATATCATAGAAAATAATATAAATAAGGTAATGGCTAGTTCTACTAATGACCATACTCTTGAAGACGCGAAAGATTGCATTGCATTCCATACTGTGAGAATCAGCGGTAAAGCCAATAGTTCAAGCCTCATTCTCTTGCGCTTTTCTCTCGCCTGTTGCAACCTATACTTCCTTTCTTTCTCTCGCAGAAAGCCATAACCACGCCGTGAACATTATAGAGGGGAAGAAAAGAGAGAAAGGAAAAAGGAGAAAAAGAAGAAAAAGAACAGCAAAAGACGAGCGATCCCATTCGGTACTGCGATGGGTGTAAAGGAAACCAGAGGAGTAAAAGAAAAAGACGACGCCTTCGAAACCCATAACCACGCGGCAGATACTCGGTCCCCATAAGCGTAGGAGACGGGGATAGTGGGGGATAAAAAAAATAATTATATACAGCATAGGGCAAGGATAAAATAAAAATGAGGAAAAAGAGTTCATCGTGACGGAGAGAAAAATAGCAAACCTCATCCAGAACGAACATGGGTATACAGAGATATTGTGTATCATCCAGGATCCACCAAACCCGGAGAAAGAAACCAACCGATCAGCAAGCAAGAAAGAAGGGGTGGGGAGAAAAAGAAGCCAAAAACAGATAAGAAAGATTCAAGCATGTGGGGAGTCGTCTAGGACCGGTCGGTGACACTAGAGTTGGGTCTCCAGAAGATCAGCATAGGCATCTAAGCTGGATCCGACAAGGTCGACTATCGCCCAACTCGTGTTCCCCTTGAAGGTCCGCGCCCATACGCGCACAATGGCGACACTCAACTGCTTGACCTTATAAGGATCGGCCATGAAATCCATGTCCGGGGCGCCTGGTGGGTCAACCGCCATATCGGTCTCATCCATCATGCTCTTGATCCACAGGAGCAACTTCCTCTCATGGTCCGAGAGCCTCTGCTCCGACTGGGTCATCGGGATCAAAAGCAGCCAGCGGCTCAGTAAAAAGGCACATTCCAAGCTGCAGAGAGAGTGTTGGATACTCCAGAAGAACGAATGGGTCCTCGCCACGAAGTCAATACCCAGCCGCACAGGAATTGACAGGGCGTGGGCAGAGTGTAGGAGAGCCATGATTAAACGAGGACTGCGAGAGATGGGGGCCGAGTCATTCAGGGCCCGGGCGATCTGAAGCGGGTCCTGAGTGATAAGGTTTCGACAGGGCCCCAGATCCACGTGCAGTCGGATATAGGCCAGCCCAAGAAGCGCCGTAGAGGTAAATGCAATCGGGCCGGCTGGGTTCTGGGGGTCAATGCTGGACTCGGGAGTCCGCTTCCACAATGCCTTCCAAGAGCCCAACGAGCTGTCCAGGGCGGATAAATCCTCTGGTCGCAAGCTGGTGCCATGCATATTGGGCACAGAAAGACACAGTTGCCGGGCAAAGAATATCTGCTGAATGATCGCATGGATCAGGATGTAATTGCCCAGTGGTGAGATCGGAGCGGACGAGCTGGGTAGGTTAGACTTGAGGAACAGCCTGGCAAAGGCCTCCTGGAACGGGATCTCCGGAGGCTGGCGACTGCGGATCACGCGTCGCCACTGGGCCGCATTATTGGCCTTCCAGATATCGTGAGAGCAGGGCATATTCAGTTTGAGCTCCGCGTTTAGGATCAAGGGGGGAATGTTATACATGATGGAGTGGAGGTTGAAGAAGCAGTACACGATCAGCTTGGTGCGCCTGTTACCTTCCCGTCGGATCCAATCTTCCCAGTTGTTGGGATCCGGACTGGGCGAAGGTTCTGACAGCCCATGCTCTCGGACGAGCCTGGCCAAAGTACTTTGAAGGGAAAGGATCTCTCGCAGGAGTTCGGGGTGCCTCTCCCAAGAAGCAAACACAGTGAGCAACAGAAAGGTTCGAATCACTTCCATGTGGGCATCTGAATCTTCCAGCGCGTAGCCTGCGGGGTCGGCCGGGTGAGGCATGGGATGGTGTGATTGGAAGGGGCTGCTCGGATGGGTCGAGACCATGGACGAGCCCCGAGATTCATGGAAGCCCGACTGGGGAGACAAGAAGTTCCACGACGGGCAGGCCACTTGCTTGCTATCTCGTCTCTGCAGCCGTTCCAGCAGGATGGCCTTGGCCGCATGGAACAGGTCGATACCCCGGTTGTTCTCAAAGCGATAGTGGGAGCCAGCCGCGGCCAGCGCAAGAGTCAGTTCCGGGGAGCACCTGGCAACGGAGAGAGTAGGAACATGGATAAAGGGAAGATGCTCGTTGAGGCCGTTGATGTAACCGGCAAAGAATCGGGACAGGGCGTGTCTGGTTGGGGGCACAAAACCTTTGGGCAGAACGTACGCAAACCCTTCCAGTTTTGACACAAAGATTTGACGATCATTGTTGGATATATCCCACGCGGGACGGGGGCCATCGTCGCCAAACCCCAGGCGGTCATCCACCTCATGGGGCTCCGGTTGCAGAGACGGCAGCCGAGAGCCAAAATTCGAAAACGACGGAGGATCGTCTGTCGTCCGCGGATCACTCATGATGTCCGGCCCCAGTCTCGAGTCACGGGGTGGGGGTTTCGAGTCCATGGGGAGGGACGTGGGGATGATCGGTTCTTCGACGCTAGAGAAGACCCCGGAGTCCCAGTCCGACGAGAGGCCGACACTCTCTAGAAAGACCGTAAAATCCTGGACGGGGTCCCCTAGATCGGTGAGATCCAGGATGGACGGCTCCACGCCATAGTTATCGCTGATGACTCTTTCTGGGATATGGGTGAGTGGTTGGGGTGGACCGGCCACGTTCTGGGGCTGGGAGGACTTCCGGATCGATTCAAGGCTCTCCTGCTGGCTCTCGAGAGCAACATGACTTGCGGCGTGGGACAGTAGGTTTAGATCATACCCCCACGAGTGATTGAACGGGGGCGTTTCCACAATCGGGGGCGGTTGCACCTGCACCTCTGGCGGCTGGACTGGAACAGACTGCTGTGTTTGAATCGGGATAGCATCTGCCAGTTCTAGCATGCGGGATTCATGGTGGGCCGGCTGGATGATCGTCGGTGAAGTCTGGGGTACTTCATGAGAGTGATGATTGCGGTTTTCTCGATGGACTGCAGCCTCTGCCGGATGAACTAGACGTTCATGTCGTACGAGTAGATCGCTACAAGAAATTTTTTCCCCTCGATTAGCGCGACATTCCTCATCCCCTTATACATCGACCTATGGTGGGGATGGGCCTACCTTCTCGCAAACGACTTGGAGCATATATCACATGTGAAGGGCTTCTCCTTGGTGTCTATGAGCACGCATTAGCCGGATCGTTCCATCGAAAAAAGGACCGATTGCGATGATGAACGGGCATCCAGGGTTACTCAACGGGTGCGGAGATGGCGTTGGAGGTGTTCCAGACGCGCAAAGGACCTGCTGCAATACTCGCAAGACAGGGATTTCCGATGGGCAGGAGTCGTTTTCTTCTTGACCTTTCCCGGGGCAGACCTATCGTCTTCCATGGCGAATTAATGATGGCCGGGGAATTGGGGCATGTTCTCAAGATGGGATCGCAGACGAGCGGGGAAAGGGAAGACTGTGGGGTTGTCGGGTGAGGGGGGTTTTGCGCGGTCCAGTCACGTGGGGCCCGACCATCTACATTTTTTTTTTTTGTTTTATTTTTATTCTTTTTCTCTCCTGGTTCATGCGGTGGACTGAACGGTCGCGTAGACTGGATGAGATTGACGGTCGATTGACATCTGTGATAAGCGACATCTGCATTGCTCTCTGATCCTCCGTCTACATCGTTGTTTCCTACGTCGGTTCTGATATGTAGGTAGAACCGGGTTATCATCCCCTCGTCGATGAGTTGGCAACCCCTCGCACAAGAGACTAGCGAGGACCTCTTCTGTTGGTCGAACAGGATTGAGCCTGCATAGTGACAACCTCCGCCCTCCCCACTGGTGCGGAGATGCTGTTTTGACAGAATCACAGATGTGGTTCTATTTTTACGCTTTCTCCGCGTCGGTTCACTTTTCGTCCGCCATGGTGCGGGACAACCGTCATATGCACGATGATGAAGCTTGGTCGTAGGTAGTAGTCAGAGAGGTGGATATATATTCATGGCTCAACGGTAACGGTCGAGATATGGCTACACAGCGTGTTCCAAATTCGATGAACCTTGGCTTCCCGCTTTGCAGCTTACAGGGGGAACCACTATTGGCGCCGCTTCGTATATTGCCTGAGAATATCGTCTGCCAGTTCCTTGTCAGTTAAGCGCGATCAAGATAATCAGATAGCGACAAAGAAGCAGGGATTGGACAGTCAACACCGCCATATGGGAGGGGAAAGCCTCTGTCGTATTACCGCCCTATATATATAAATGTTGTCACACCGTAAGCTTGACCGTTCAAAGCGAAAATCGACAGGCAATCGCTCGTATCGTTATTATGTTATGTTTGAGAAAGTCGCGTCTTCATAGTCCTCAGGTAACGGGAACAAAGGTAAAAATATCCCAACCCTAAGAGCGCTCAGACGCAAGTAAAATCCAACCAAAGAATGGTGATAAGCGAGCGAGACAATTTTACGCCGTCAAAGCGACATACAGACCATGTACTCCATACTTATGGTTGAGACTTGTCGCATGCGAGTTTTGGGTAGATTTATCACCTGAGGGGCATTTAATATGCGACTGGCAGGATTGGGTAGTGCCCCGTTGGTCCAAGAGTGCGCCCATCGATCGCCGTCCGATTTTGTTCTGGTGGGCTTAAAATAAACACCCAGATCGGGATTCATCCCCGAGATCTTTCTGTCTGGGAGACCTCCCCACCGACAACCGATTTCACCTGCAAGGGGGGTTTGGATGTCCATTCGGTGTGGTGGGATACGTTGTTTCAGACCAGTTGGGGGAGGTGTTGACCCATTTCTGAACTTTGATGCCCTAGCAACCAGACCGTGCTCTTCTCTCCCGAGCAGGGGACTGACTAGGGGAAGGCTTAATTTGAGCTCTTTTCCTCCTCGGTTGATTCATTTCCCTCCCTTTCCCCCCTCATTACTGCGGCTGAAATATGCACCAGGTCATCCTTATGACGGAGTCAGTCCTCTTCTGGACGGGGTACTTCCCCCCGGACCGGGCACAACAAACCCCACCGGACCAGCGACGTCAAGGAAAGACAAAAAGGGGGAGGGAAGAAGAAGAGAAGAAAAGAAAAGAAGCATGGACAAATGGTCAACGTCACACAGAACGCAGTGGCTTAATACGATGCACATATTGATTGGAGGAATTGACATCGACGGAATTCCCCAACGGTGTCTCCTTTGTTCTGAAGCTTTGGAACTTGCCCATCGTCTGCAAGTTTCAGACCGGCTGGTCGAACCAACGACGTAGATTGGAACCCCCCGTCTCAGTCATTGATAGCCGTTCGGGATTAATGGCAGGTATTGAATATATTCACCACCTCCCTTGATCGGGATCCTGGGATGGGGCACGAAAATCGTACATATACACCTAACCACATGAATCACACCCAACCAATGGTAACCATCCACGAATGATGGAGGGTGAGAAACCAGAAGCCTCAATCCTAAACCAGTAGTCAGTTCACAAAATTACGTTGGGGATGGAAGAAATCTGGGGAAGCAACAAAGCAGAAACAAAGGGGCCAGTGAAGAACCATGGAAGGGCATCGCCATGATGCCATCTGGGAAAGCGGGACGCGAGACTAAGAATAGACGAGCATCCCGTCTCCTCTCGTCCCTCTCTCACTCTCTGTCTGATACTCTACTGTAACCGTGGGAAAGTGGGTTGACAGGGGGGTTGGCTTTGTTTCAGGTTGGATCAGGTTGGATCGGGCGTTGACAAATCATGGTCCGCGGCGTGTTTGAGAAACGCACATCGAACGCATATCGGTCCGAGTTGAACCCACTTGGCTCTCTACAACCACCCGCAACCTCTTAATACGGCTTCTCTCTCTGATCTCGACACGGCTGTCAGGCTGATCCTTTCTTCATTCCTTTCTTCCTTCTTTTTCTTATCCCCTCCTCCTATCGTCCTCCTTTTTTCCCCTTCTCCCCCACCTCATACAGCAAAGAACCCCTCAAGCATCGCGATAACCTTCGAGTTAGACTTCCCTTCGCTTATCATCACCCTCTGCGTTTCCCTGGTGGAGTTACGATTAGGGGGAAACGGCGACGGTGGTACGATCGCTGCAAAACAGACAGGACAGAGGAAACATTGGTTCAGGGAGTCGGGATCAGACAACCGGACTGCAAGATATCGGTATGGAAGAGAGATAATAAAGACCCTTGGATTCTACCGCGTCAAACCCCCCTCTTGTCCTTGGTTGATCTTACGCGATGCAATCTTCGGGCTCTCGGATGGACTCCGTATCGATCCATGTACTAATAGGTGTAGAGCCGTACTCTAGGATCATGTATTAGCCTACGTTGAATCTGATCGATCGGGACCTATTTGCGCACCGCCGGACCACACTCTTTGTTCGATAAAGGGGAGAGAAAGAAAGGAAACGAAACGAAAACCCTGATAGATTTGAGTCCCAAAGAAAACGTCGAAGTGAACGACGTCCGGCTCATCTCGCCCCGGTTGCAAGATGCTTACTTCCAAACCTCCCTACACCCCAATGGCGATGCCACCGACCCAGACGCCAACCACCTCGTACCACCTGGGCCCGGCCCAGAAATCAGCCATTTTTGGAAAATCACAGGATGGGATGGCGTTCATGAGTCCGACGGAGTCGGAGTTCTCGGATGTACACGATGGGCTTCAGGCCGTCCGGTAAGACTGCGCAGTTGACGACCTTCCCGCACGCGGAGGAAGAGCCATGGCGGCTAACGGTCGGTCAGGTCCTGGGACGAGAAGCAAGTCATCGCGTGGCTTCACAGTATCAACTGCAGCCAATACGAATCGCTTTTCAAAGGTATGAGATTTCGTCGATCGTCTCGCGAGTGGGGACTGATTTGTCGGCAGCCAACAACTTTGATGGCAACAGCCTCATGGAATGCGACCAGAAAATCCTTCAGGAGATGGGCATCAAGAAAATTGGCGATCGCGTCCGGATATTCGTCGCTATCAAGCAACTCCGGAACAAGTCGGTCGCCAATCGGAAGCAGAAAAATATGGTAAGTGGAGACGGGATACTGTGTTGGGCGAGGATAACATCTAACCCGTTGGTCTGTTAGAAACAATTGGCAGCGCTGGAAGCCGTCTACACGAATTCGCAAACCCATCCCCGCTACGCTCCGCCAACCGGTCGCCGTCCGACAGATTCGGGACTTCATGCGCATCCCAATGGCAAGCCATCGTCGCGTCCGGGCTCACCCCTGCGACCCCATCGATACGCCGCCAGCCCACTGGAGAGCGCGCGCAAGGACTATTTCAGCCAGCCGTCGTCCGGGGGCTCCAACTCTGGCCGCCACCCTGGGACGCCGAATGAGGGAGGTCATGCTCACCGTGGTCCCACCCACCTGCGACAGAACCCGAGTCTGGACGGCTTGACGATGGGTCCGCTGCCCGCGAACACGCCCGTGATTCGGTTCATCTACACCGGCGGACAGACCAAGGTGTTGAATATCAAACACTGTAAGACGGCTGATGAGGTGATCCTCTGCGTTCTGAAGAAGCTGCAGCTTCCGGAACACCAATACCGCAACTACTGTTTCTACGTGCTGGATGGGCTGGACCCCGAGCCTTCCCACTGCCGGAGACTGGCTGATCACGAACTGATGGAAATATGCGAGAATGCCCACCGCTGGGAACGAGGGCGCTTGATCCTGCGCAAGATTCATGCAGGCGAACCGGATAACGATGAACTCCGCCGGGCGGCGCAGCTGGCCCTCGACGAGAGCCAAAACGCCCATCTAAATGCACTGAGCGGCTCCAACATGCGCAACCGAGATAAGATCCAGCAGCTGACGGGCGAGTCGTGGTACAAGATCAACAAGCCCCTGTCGCCGGGAGCACCCCGGCACGGGGAGCAGGACATACCCCCCGCAGCGGAACGCAACCCTGTTTCCAAACTGCGGTCGTTCTTTGGCGCGCGTCCTCCGAGCGAGATGATCATTCACGAAATCCAGTCGTATTTCCCTAGCCACCACCGGGAGGATATCGAGAAGACGATGCGGATGTCCGTTCGCCGGTCGCAGCGCTTGAGTCGCGCGGCGAGCCGGATCAGCGTGATGAGCAACGCCAGCTACGCCTCCAGCCTGCGAGATGCGAGCCTGCGTGATGCCCCTCCGATCCCCAGCATTGCGGACCAGTGGCTCAATTCCGGGTCGCAGGCTCGTCCCCAACAAAGGCCCCTCTCCGTCTCCAAGTTCAATCTCCCGCAAACCACCTACCGGGACTCGATTGCCTCCAGCTCCCTCCAGCCTCTGCAGGAGGAGTCACCCATCGAGCCGAACCGCAAGTCATACGTGTCTTTTGATAGTGGCTCTGATGACCCCAGCGCTTCCCGTCAAAGCCTGATCGATGAGAATGCCAGCGTCGCCGCCACCGACGGTGGAGACTCCTTCAATGAGAGACTAAGTGTGCTGGTGCTTGAAGACGGCGAAGAAGAGGATGACGGGCTCAATGACTTCTTGGCGGGGAACAACTTCGCCCCCAAGAACTGGATGAAGGGCTCTCTGATCGGCGAGGGATCCTTTGGCAGCGTCTTCCTCGCCCTGCATGCGATCACGGGCGAACTCATGGCCGTCAAACAGGTGGAGATCCCCTCGGCCACCAAGGGCACAGAATTCGACAAACGCAAGAACAGCATGGTCACAGCCCTCAAGCACGAGATTGAACTCCTGCAAGGGCTACACCATGCCAACATTGTCCAATATCTGGGCACGACTGCCGATGACCAGTACCTGAACATTTTCCTGGAATACGTCCCGGGTGGTTCCATCGCCACCATGCTCAAGCAGTACAATACGTTCCAGGAGCCATTGATCAAGAACTTCGTCCGGCAGATCTTGGCTGGTCTTTCTTACCTGCATAGCCGGGATATCATCCACCGGGACATCAAGGGAGCCAACATCCTTGTGGACAACAAAGGTGGTATCAAGATCTCCGATTTCGGTATCTCAAAGCGGGTGGAGGCGTCGACGCTGCTGGGCGCTCGAGCCAGCGGCAGCGGCGGCGGCGGTCATCTGCACCGACCTTCCCTGCAGGGCAGTGTATACTGGATGGCGCCCGAAGTGGTTCGCCAGACACATCATACCAAGAAGGCCGACATCTGGAGTCTCGGCTGTCTCGTCGTGGAGATGTTCATTGGCGCGCATCCGTTCCCAGACTGCAGTCAGCTCCAAGCCATCTTCGCCATCGGGAGCAACAAGGCCCGACCTCCTGCCCCCGAACATGCCAGCAAGGATGCCGTCGCATTCTTGGACATGACATTCCACTTGGACTTTGAGCAGAGACCCGACGCCGATGAACTCCTCAAAAGCCCGTTCCTTGCGTCGCCAATCGCCTAAGGCCTATAACTACCCTCTGGCTTTGCCCTTTCTGCAGCCCCGTTTTCCTTTCCCTTTTGCTTGTTTCTATCTCTTCTTATAACGAGGACATGTCTCAAACGTTTTCCTTCCCCACCATCGTTCGAATTTCAGTTGAATACCCCGGCGTCTGTTTTGGAACCCCCCCACCTTTCCCCACGACGTCTCTGCTTGCTTGCTACCTTGTTTATGTTTTGGATGTTTCAAAATACGCAACGCGCACTCGGAATTTCTATTGCTGTGGGCAGTAGTTAATTACAATAGATGCATGGATGCACGCTCACAGCGGAACCAAACTAGAAGGATGATCTTGGCTATTTGATTTATTACTTACTATTGGGATCATTCATCATCGCCTATCATGAGCGCTCTTCTAAAACCCCTGGCGGGTTTTGTTTCCTATCTGGGGGGGGGGGGGGGGGGGGCGGCCGCCGCCCCAGCCCGCGCGGCCGG
>JALZYL010000023.1:287019-354412 GCA_023619815.1 Aspergillus neotritici | reverse complement strand
TAATCCCCCTTCCGGTGCGCCCTTCAAAACCCCCGGGCGGGTTTTGTTCCCCCCCCCCCCCCCCCCCCCCCCCCCTCCAAAAAAAAAGGCGCTGTCTATTTCATTTTCCCGGGTTGCACAGGTCTCGTTATGTCGTTTTGTCTACATCGAAGATGAAATGAAAAAAAAAGGTTTACATACATCTATACAAATACATTTAATATCATTGACCAGCTGCTGTTCTCGAATAATTGGAAAATGTCTGTCTGTGCAAATAAATCGGAGAAACATCAGAGCGTATTTTACATGGGTTGATGATGAATAGGAGGACTAGAAAAGGGGAGACAAAAAAAGAAAAAGAAAAGCTAGAGAAAAGAAAGGGGAAAAGATGACACGGATCAATATGACATGAAGTTACTTTCTTCCGGCTCTTGTATACAATTCTCGAGGTGTGCGTGCGTGCACCCTTCCCTTCCTCTTCTACTTTAATCCACCAGCTTGCCGTAGAATGGGATTCCCATGGCGCTGAGGAGGAGACGGGCGTCCTTGTCGGTGTTGGCGGTGGTGTGGATGGTGATGTGCGCACCGGGGATCATCCGAGGGGGGTACCTTTTTTTGTCCATTGTTAGCCAGATGTACTAATTGGGGAAAGAAAAGAGAGCGAGCGAGAGAGAAGAAATCAAACAGACAGGAAAACTCACATATCGTAGTTCACCTCAATCTCCGGGAAGAGAGCGATATGAGCCGGTTCCAACCCAAGTGTGATGTTACCGCTGCTGTCACCACTGGTCCCCTTGACACCCTCCCAGTCCTTGACCTTGGGCAAGACGACGTCGACCAGCTTCCCGAAGAAATGGTGCATGTCTTCGCCGCGGAGCTCGGCTTTGACGGCGACGGTGTCGCGACCCGGCGCGATCCCCCACGTCGCGACACTCGTCCGGGACTTGAAGGTCGAGACGCGCGCGTTCGAGATAGCCTGAATGGCCATGCCGGCCACATGGATCCAGCCCGAATGCTCCTGTGCCGCTCCCTTGACGTAACTGTGAATGGTGATGCGGTCGAGCTTGGGGATGTTGTTGAAGGTGATGGGTTTGCGGAGAAGGCGCAGTACGTCACCGCCGCGAGGCCCGCGCAGCTGTCGGTTCTTGTGGTAGGGCGAGCTGTCATCCCAGGAGCGCAGACGGGGCGCCTTGGGCGGCGGCTTGAAGCCGGGTGGGTTGTGGACGTAGCAGAGAGTGAGGATGTCGGACGCAACGGTCGACTGCCACGTCTGCTCGGTTCTGGGGAGCATGAAGGGGCCCGGAACGTATAGTCGAGAGGAAGGGTCGGATTCAGGGGGAGGCTGGTGAGGGTGTAACGGCCCACGGTCGTACTTGGGCGAACGGAATTGATATCTAGAAGTCGTTGGTTAATACCGGGACCGGGTGGGCCTGAGGGATGGGGATATTTTCCCATCGACTTACCGACTCCGAGGAAGCTGCTTCTTCCGCCCTTTGGAGTTCGCAATAGGGTCGTATGATTTCACCGTCTCCTCCGACACGGGCGCCGTTGATAGAGAGCCATCCGACTCGAGCTCGCCCAAGTCAGCGGCTGCCGCTTGGTTGGAGGCATTGCGACGCCAACAAAAGCCCAGGGGACGGGCATTTTGGGCGAAAGCCCGTGGCAATGACCTTGCCAGGTACCGGGAAGTCTCGCTGGCAGCCATTGGAGTGTATCAGAGATGCGTGGCCACGATCGATGGGGAGGGCGTGGTGACTGGGGAGGCGTCCAAAAATTATCAAGCGGATCGGAGATGCAGATGGGCGGAAGGTCACGTGGGGATCAGTTGCATGCCTGGGCGTGAATGCCTTTGTGCCTTAACTGTGCGGCATGAATGTCAGGCACGCAACGGGCGACCGTCCGCTTAGTCAGGATTCCCTTGCCATCCCCAACTATCGCCCAAAGAGGCAACGCAGCTCCACCGTTCGTTGATAGTTGTGTCTTTCTCCGTTCTCTCCCCCGCTATCAGCGTCCCTCCGATCTGCCAGTCAGTTACCTAGGTCGTTGCAGATCGCTCCTGATGGTTATCTGACTAGATAATTCGGTGGCCTTCTCCCTCATTGTCCCTGGTGATCACGGTCTTCTCACCTGGTTGCCAGTCGTCTCTAGAGATTCGTTGCTAGGGTCACCAGATGTGATGTCACTGGGTGTGTTCGCCGCTGCAGCCTAGTATCACACGTATGGATTAACTCGACAGCTTACGCCTCCAATCTTCCACCTGATGTGTTCTTTGGCCTTTTTCGAGGATTCTTCGCGTGCTCCATGAAAACTCAGGAGCCTGAATCATCCCTGCGCATGTCGATCCGCCTTTAAAGATTCCGCCCCCCACCAACCTGGTGGCGCCTGTATCTCCCTACTCATCGTTGACTTTCTCCGGGGGTGTGCGTGTTGAACGGCATAAGATGAGCGGAATCCATCGGTTTTTGACCAAACGCGACAAGACCGGCAGACAGAAGAAGAATAAGGATGAGGAGGTGCGGTCCGACCCGAGGTCAAGATGCTTTGTGGCTGATACTGATTGTACGTCTGGTCTAGACTACCAACATCCTCTCGCGTCCCCACTTTCGCGGGTTATTTTCCAGCCAAACGAACCCTACAACAGAGAGCTCGGGAGAGGACGCAAAGAAGGTAATTGAGGATTCTACAGTCTTCTATTTTGACCTGTGCAGCTTTCTTACAGACACGCAGATCAAACTCCTCGAGCGACGCCTTGCGCAGCTCGGCATCACGGATCTGAAACAGGAACATCTCAACTATGCGTTACACTCCACACACGCCAAAGGAGACGTGGACAAAGCGCTCGAGGTGCTGTTGCTCCTGGAAGACTCAATTGAAGGCATAATCAAGGAATACACCCCCAGTACGAAACTCCTCGGCGCAGAGAATCGCATGGGCGTCACATGCTATCTCGATGCGCTTCTCTTTGCCATGTTTGCTCGTCTGGATTGCTTCGAGGCGATCTTGTACACATCTTTTCCGGACGAGCCCCGTCGGAAGCTCTCGATACTGTTGAGATTATGGGTCAATATGCTGCGGTCAGGGAAGCTCATAACGAAGGATCTTGTACGTAGTTACCATGGATTTATTGATGTTATCAGACACTGACCAGCGGCAAATCGCAGACAAAACACCTGCAAGACGCCCTCGCAGAATGCGGTTGGCAATCGGCAGCCCAACTCCGCCAACAAGATACATCGGAGGCCTTTACGTTTATCACGGAGAAACTCGAGCTGCCTCTGCTAACCCTGAAGATGGATATCTATCACACGGGGAAAGAGGACAAGAGTGGCGATCACAAATTTGTCAACGAAAGGCTGCTAGAAGTTGCCATCCCGGAGCCAAGCGAGGGCCAGGCCGCCGTCACCTTGGAGGATTGCCTCGAGTCGTATTTCAATAATAAGATTGAAGTGAAGCGCTACCTCGAACGACACAACACGACCGATTCGGTCAAGTCAGCTGATTCCCTGTCCAAAGGGTTTTCAACGCATGTGGAGGCGGTCGAGGTCGGCTCTCCTCTGTCACCGTCGCCCACACAGTCGACTCTTATGCGCAATGATGAATTGACACCGATGCCGTCGAAGGCGGAGGTTGAACGGTCTAATTCGTCCCGAACGCGACGGGACAGCATCGTGCAAGAGCGATTCATCCCGGAATCTGATGGGGAAGCTGTCGATGGTGCTTCCGTCAAAAGTCCACCCCGCGGGACTTTTCGGAAGGAGGTGATGATGCCTGCGTGGCAATTCTTTAGTCTAATACGTGAGTTTACATCTTTCGTGTGCAGAGGCCCCTTTCTGACGTGATTCCAGCGTGGTACACAGACAACACCCCGACAAACGATGCGCAGGTCGCAGCGCACTTCTCGGCCAAGCGACCAATTCTGGGCATGTGCTTGAAGCGCTATTCCATGCTCGCCAACGGGAAGGCTGTCCGGCTCGACACTTTTGTCGATATCCCCACGGAGATCGGCCTCCCCCATTTTATCCAGGACGACAGTCTTGAGGAGGACGGCCCCATCTACGGGAATTTCAAGCTGTCGTTGCAAGCTTTGGTCTGTCACCGTGGAAAGTCGGTTGATTCGGGACATTACATCGCGCTTGTTCGAGGCACCAGTGCCGGTGCACCGCCAGCTAGTTCTCACGGGGAACCCATCTCGTCGGAGGCTCCCCGATACTGGATGCGGTTTGATGATTTAGCCGCAGAGCGTGTCACACTCGTTGACATTGATCAGGCCTTAAGGCACGAGTCACCGTACCTCTTGTTTTATCAGATCCTACCAGTGGACGAAGATGCGGCCGCAGCCAATCTCCGGGACCGAAATTCCTCCTTAGGATACTCGGAGGACTCCCGTGACTCGGACCCCGGTAGCATCATCCATAAACTGCAGGCGCTGCGTACAGGCACTTCATCAGATGATCTCACGGAGGACGGCAGATCCGGGCGACCCAGTTTTGAGATTACTGTCGCAGACAACACGCCGCCGGCGTCCGCCGAGCAGAACGAGAAGAAACAAAATATCCTTTTCTCCAACTCTGTCGAATCTGCCAACAATTCAACGAGCTCGCACTGGGCCTCAGTCCCCTCCACCTCACCGCAACTGCTCCCCAGGGATGCGGAGGGGAATCGGAATTCCTTTGTGTTTCCTCGGCGTGGATCCCGGGCAACCCGAAGCAACCCCGGAAGCCGTGCCGGCAGCCAGGCGGGCGAGAACCGAATTAGCACTACGTTCCAACGGTTTACGGGGCGGCGCAGCCGGGAGAAAGTCAGCAACGATGGGTCCCTCCCCGACGGAGATGACGATTTTATGTACCAGGACCTGTCGTCGTCTCCCACCATGCGGTCTGTACCCAGCACGGAGACGAGAGACAAGAGTCCGCGACGCAAAGATGGCACCGGCCAAAAGGAGAAGAAGGGGAAATCTAGAGAGAAGCGAATCAGTCGTAAGGTGGAGCGCGAGTGTGTGGTCATGTAGAGAGAGGGTGGTGCGGGACACATGCATGTGATTTTATTCTTTTCTTCCGTGCTTTGAAAGCGCAGGCGTCTATTACTTGATACCCGAGTGCTATATAATTTTACGCATGCTTTCGTGATGAGAATCTGGTCCTTTACTTAGAGCGAGGTGTCCTCGAGGAGGTATATGTGTGTAGCCTCAGGCAGGACAGGCGCCGATCACGGTGGTCAGGCATCCAGGCACCCACCGCTCCGCCTCCGCTATCAGCGATCCGTCATCGTCAATCACCTCTCCCAAACTCATCCAAACAGCTTAACCCACCTCGGCTCTTCGCCTGGTCCTTGCTTTTCTCCACTCGCCTGGTCGTCGCGATATGATATAATCCTCCCCTGCATCATTGGCGCATCATGGCGCTGGACAGCTCCAGTGGTTATGCTGCTCCCGGCAACCTGGTCGACCCGCCCGATTCTCTCTCCATGTTCGATGTCCGCCGCGTTCAGCTACAGTTCCCCCTCGCGGCGGATTTTGTTGCGGCCCAGGTGGCGAAAGATGTTCTGATTCTGGCCTTGTCGACGAACCGGATCCTGCGCATTGACCTGGATGCCCCTGAAGATATTGACGGTACGTTGTATCGATGACGTGGTGTCCCCTCCCCCGGCCCCAGATTCCGCGGACTAACTGAGCGGTCTCCTAGATGTCGACCTGCCGAAGAAATCGTCGGAAATCGGAGTCATCCGTCGCATGTTCCTGGACCCCTCGGCGTCCCACCTGATTATCACCACCACTCTCGGCGAGAATTACTACCTTCATACCCAATCCAGACAGCCCAAGCCGCTGCCGCGGCTCAAGGGCGTTTCAATTGAGAGCATCGCATGGAACCCGTCACTCCCGACCGCATCGACCCGAGAGATCCTAGTCGGGGCAACGGACGGGCATGTCTACGAGGTCTACATTGAGCCGTCGACGGAGTTCTATCGGCGCGAAGAGAAATATGTCCACGCAGTCTACCAGGTCCCGGAGGGTGCTCCCGTGACCGGAATCTGGGCAGAGCTGATGCCCACCAAGCCGGAGCAGAGGCGGGTGTTGCTGGCGACACATGGCAAGCTGATGCACTTTGTGGGACACTCGGCGAGGCACGGCAAGGATAGCGGAAGCCACGTCTATAGCGACCTTTTCCAGCGGGAAGCGCCGTCCGTTCATGAGGTTCCGAACCCGTGGCGCGCTGCACCGTCGACGTTGGTGATCTCGCCCGCCGGCACGGACGGCACGAGCGTGGACGCCAAACCGGGGAAGGAGTTCGCGTGGCTCAGCTCCCAGGGCGTCTTTCACGGCCAACTGCCGTATTCGGCGGACGAGTTGCGCCAGCCGTTCGAAAAGGCTACGATGCTTCCGCGGACCCTGTTCCCGGCGAGCGAATCGGCTCGCGGGGGGAAGAAATTGATCCAGGACCCGATCACGGCCGTGACGCTGTCGGAGTGGCATGTCTTCGTTCTGGTCGAAGGAAAGGTCATGGCGGTCAACCGGATGAATGACGAGATCGTGTATGAGCAAGCGGTGCTGGAGCCCGGGCAGAGTGCGCTGGGGCTGTTGACGGACTCGATGCAGCAGACGTACTGGCTGTTCACGGGGCAAGAGATCTTCGAGGTGGTCGTCGAGGACGAGGATCGGGAGGTGTGGAAGGTCTTCCTGCAGAAGCAAATGTTCGAGCAGGCCCTGCACTACGCCCATACGGGTGCACAGAAGGACGCGGTCGCCACGGCGTCTGGCGACTCCTTGGCGGCCAAGGGCCGCTACCTGGAAGCTGCCAAGGTATGGGGCAAGAGCAGCAAAGGGTTCGAGGAGGTCTGTCTGGTTTTGATCAACCGCGGCGAGCACGACGCGCTGCGCACGTATCTCCTCTCGCAGCTGGCGACGTACAAGAAGTCGTCCTCGATGCAGCGCACCATGGTCGCCAGCTGGCTGGTCGAAGTGTTCATGTCCAAGCTGAACTCCCTCGACGACAACATCGCGACGCGGGCGGAGTTGGCCGAGGGGGCCAGCACGGAGCAGATCCAGGACGAGCTCGGGCGCGTGCGGGCTGATTTCCAGGAGTTTGTGACCAAGTACAAGGGCGACTTGGACCAGAAGACGGCCTACGACATCATGAGCAGCCACGGCCGGGAAGAAGAGCTCCTCTTCTTCGCGACGGCCACAGACGATCACCACTACGTTCTGTCCTACTGGATCCAGCGCGAGAAGTGGAGCGAAGCGCTCAACGTGCTGCAGCGGCAGAGCCGCCCAGACGTGTTCTACAAGTACAGCAGCGTGCTGATGACGCACGCGGCGACGGGACTGGTGGACATCCTGATGCGGCAGACGAACCTGGACCCGGAGCGGCTGATCCCGGGGCTCCTGCACTACAACAAGACGGCGGGCAAGGTGCCGCTGCGGGAGAACCAGGCAGTGCGGTACCTCAACTTCATCATCGTCAACCACCCGCGGCCGTCAGCCGCGGTGCACAACACGCTCATCTCGATCCACGCATCGAGCGCGTCGGCGTCAGAAGCAGGACTCCTCACATATCTCCAGTCGCAGCCGTCATCCCCACCGCCATACGACGCAGACTTCGCACTACGCCTCTGCATCCAGCACGAGCGCGTGCAGTCATGCATCCACATCTACAGCGCCATGGGACAGTATCTCCAAGCCGTGGAGCTCGCCCTCCAGCACGGCGACATCGAGCTCGCAGCGATCGTCGCCGACCGACCAGAGGGCCAAGACGCCCTGCGCAAGAAGCTCTGGCTCCTCGTCGCGGAAAAGAAGATCCGACAGCCCGGGACAGGGATCAAAGACGCGATCGAGTTCCTACGACGGTGCGAGCTCCTCCGAATCGAGGACCTCATCCCGTTCTTCCCCGACTTCGCCGTCATCGACGACTTCAAGGACGAGATCTGCACGGCGCTGGAGGACTACTCGCGGCACATCGAGGCGCTGCGGCAGGAGATGGACAACTCGGCGCAGACGGCGCGGCAGATCCGGGGAGAGATCGCGGGGCTGGACACGCGGTATGCGATAGTGGAGCCGGGGGAGAAGTGCTGGCTGTGCGGGCTGCCGGTGCTGAGTCGGCAGTTTTTCGTGTTCCCTTGCCAGCATGCATTCCACAGCGATTGCTTGGGGACGGCGGTGTTGGAGGGGGCGGGGGGGAAGAAGAAGTATATGCGGGACTTGCAGACGCAGTTGAATCGGGGGGTTGACGCTGGGGGTGAGGGACGGCGGGAGGCGATTGTGAAGGAGTTGGATGGGTTGATAGCGGAGGCGTGGTATGTTTCTCTCTTCTTCGTCTTGAGGTATGCACACTAATGGGAATAATAGTATCCTCTGCGGCGACCACGCGATCAAACAGATCGACCGGCCGTTTATCACGACGGCGGATGGGACGGACGAATGGGGGTTATAGTGACAGATTCTCGGCTGTATCGAACTGGATGTATGGATAGGAGGCGATAGGGCAATTGATACTATCTATATCTATGTACTGCGCCTCTATCATCTATTTGCTGTGTGCTCAGCCTCTATTTCTTTATATAGTGAAACCAGCGCATAATCATAGGCCGGGAGGGTTCGATGTAGATATGTTTATTTAGCTGGCGTCTATCTATAGTGATCATGTCATCTTATTATTATTATTATTATTATTGTTATTGTTATGATTGCTATTTATTATATATCTACTCCGTACCATATATAATATATACAACACAAGATGATACAGTACAGCCAAACCAGAAGATTCCCACTGCAGAATCCATCCAAGACATACATACATACATACATACAGGAGTAGTCAGTAAACCCTAGAAGAAAAAATCCCTTGCAGGGAAAAAAAGGAAAAAAAGAGAGAGACGACTCCACCGGGCGTCACGCCGAACAGGCCAACTTTTCTTCCTTACCCCGGTTTTCCAGTCCGCCTTGATCAGGGATCCCTGTTTGGATTTGATTTTGGTGTTTTAGGTTGGGATTGACTTATTTATTATATAAGTATTTTAATTCGGTTTGAGTTGAATTTTAATCGTAACGAACGAACTAACTAACTATTAAGTTAGTAGGTACCTAGGTAGTTAGGTACCTTGGGAGGTAGGTCGGTTGGACAGAATTAACTTTTTTTGTCCCTCTCTTTACTTTTTTACTTTTTACTCTTTCCCCGCCCCCTGTCTTTCTACAGCTGATACATACTTCGGTGTACAATGTACAGCGGGTGGAGAGGGATGGGAGAATGTGGAGGATCGTCGTGGTGACTCCAACTGACCCTTTGTTGTGTTGTGTTGTGTTGTGTTGATCCGAAGGAGAAGATAGGACTAGTCGGTGAATTCATCCGGGGAAGGATCCGTTTCGTCTTGGTCTGCATATGAGAGTTTGGATGTGATAGGTGGTGTGGTGGTGTGGTTGGGATGATGTATGATGTAAAGAATAGTTAGGGAGGGAGGTACGTACTCTTAGTACCAGGTACCGATATCAGTACTTACTGGGATCGACCAAGGACAGGGTTGTGTTTGGTGTCAGGTAGATTAGAGGATAGATACCTAGGATAGGATAAGACAGGATAGGATAGGAGGATAGGAGGATAGGAGGATAGTGTTGGTGTTCTTTGTTGACGAGGTAGGGATCGGTCTTGGTCCTGTACAATCGATGCACAGGTGCAGATGGACGGGTACAGATATGTACTTGGTACATATCCAGGAGAGAAACATGGTCCAGATGATCCGAATCAAGCCAGGTGGCCCCTTTTTAGTGTCGATGGAGTGTTTCGATCGTCTGGTGGCGCCTATCCACTGCACCATGTTTGGCACCATTCTGTGAGGATGATGCGTTTGGGTTGGATGATCGTGCGGGGTAACCACCCTCCTTGACATTCTTGATTTCTGATGGTGTTACCTGGGATACACCAAACTTCAGGAGAAGCGTGCAGAGATACTCGACATTAGGTAGGAAAATACCTAATAGTCTTTATTAGGTACCTAGGGAGGTACGTAGGTACCTACCTAGACCTAGTGTAGACACGTTGCCCAGGACTCGTTGCCAGTTGTCATGGTCAGTGGACGGCGCCACCAGCTCAGCGGTGAGACCACGACTCCCTGAAAAGGTACCATATCGGGAGATTCTTCCTGAGACGGCATGATCCACCGGGATGTTGGTGGATGGGTCTGCGGGGTGATTGGTGGTCCCTTGAGGAGGTGCAGCGAGGGTGCAGATGTCTGGTGCAGCGGGCTGTTTTGGGTAAGGATCTTTCGTTCAGAGTCCGACTGAGAATCGTATATACGGACTCGGATTGAGATGACTGAGTCTGTCCTACGATCATGGAGAGGGAATCAATCTTGGAAGATTCTAGTCGAGGATAGTATAGTATATGTGAAGAGTCATAATCATAGGAGGAGTCATCCAGGAGGAGAATCTTCCAGATGACGACGTAACCAGTGGGAGAGTGAAACCATGGGTGTCCGGATGGGATGGTTTGTACGGTATGGTATTGTCTCTTGTATCATGGTATCATCTATCATTTATAATTTATAATTTTATCATTCTATAATTCTATTCTATATTTTATATTTATACTTCTACTTCTACTTCTATAATTTATCATTTTATATTTCTTTTATAATACTAATAATTATAATAAGTGATCAGGATCATAGGATAGAGGATATGTACGAGTCAGTGAGTTCGATCGTCCTCAATAGTCTGTAATCATCTGTTATGGCCTTGACAATACGCCGCTTCCGGTAACTCGATACCACGAGGCAGCCCAACCAGAATCCCCTGCGCTCCACCCACACCCACACCTCTCTCTTCCCTCACACCATCGTCTTCTCTCTTCCCACCACGAGTCTTCCCCACCCAAGTGGCCCGTCTTTCCCGTTCGGATTTGCCTCCCCATACCATACCATACATACCATACATACCACCCTATCTCCTATCCATCCATCTCCCCATCTCCCTATCTCCCTATCTTTCCTCTTCTCTCTCTCTCTTTCCTCTTCTCTCCCCTTCTCGTCACTTCATCTCCATCCTCTTCCTTCATCCTCTTCTTCTCTTCCTTCCTTCCTTCTTCCTTCCTCTCCTTCCCATCTTCCATTCCTCATCGTCCCCCATCTTCTAAACGCCTTCCCCTTTCCTCTTCCCTTTCGACTCTCCCCCTCGACTATCATCTCCCTACGTTGCCTCCCTACTGCCCCGACTTCGCCGACTTCGCCTCCCATCTGCATATCCTCGTCAAGCCAATTACTTCCTCCTCCAGTCAATTCCTTCCCCGTGCCTATCAACGAACCCTTCCATCCTCTCTCGTTGATCTCGTCAATTCAAAGGCGCGGCCTGCCTATCCCCCGGTGCCACGGTCTCGTTGCTGGCCCGTTCGAACACCCTTCGTGACTCACCACCCAAACACTCCACCCACCGCAGTCCACAAGCAGACATCAACCCATCAACGGTCTCCCTGCAGACCCGCCCGTCTCGCTCCTGCCGTCCAGCGCCTGCTACGTTTCAACCCTCTCCGCCAACCGCTGAACCCTCGTGGGTGTGAACCCTTTGTCCGCCGCCATCCCCTACTGAGTTGTCCGTCCTCGTGAAACAAGTTCCGGGCTGGGTTGCTGGGATTGAGGTTTCTTCTGCCAACGCCCGTCAGGGTTTGAAGACGCCGGGTACCAGTTGTCCAGTGCCTCGGCTTATATATCTATCCTCCTCGTCCCATTCTTGCCTCCCC
Organism: Aspergillus neotritici; assembly: GCA_023619815.1. Lineage (NCBI taxonomy): Eukaryota > Fungi > Ascomycota > Eurotiomycetes > Eurotiales > Aspergillaceae > Aspergillus > Aspergillus neotritici. The sequence goes on along the minus strand of JALZYL010000023.1, from coordinate 342,713 downwards.
GGACAACGGATGACTTGATCGTCGTCGCTTGGAGTCACGAACCCCCCCTCCGTCCTTCAGCCTGGTGTTCGAAGGCCGCTTTCCTTGACCTCTTGTCTATATTGGCATCTTTTTCTTCACGATCTTACGCAGCGTCTCCTTGTTTTCATCATTTCATCATCCGTTCGGTGCCCTCGTGCAGTGAACCCCCACCTTCTTTACTCCTCTCTTTTGGTCGTCCGCATTTGGCTCACGCCATCCTGCTTCTTGCGCTACAAACAAACAGAAAAACCCACGACAGATGAACCCATAACGATCTTTTGACTACCACTTCTTTTCTTTTTCTATCGTCATCTCGACTGCCTCGCCTCTCGTCCGTTTCTTTTGTGATCACCTTATCACTTCTCGTATTTATATGAAACTCTGAGCCGACATCCACTGTTTTCCTTGTCTCTTACTTCTTCTCTTCTCTTTACTTCCGTCTTCTTTCTTCTCTTCGTCGTCGTCGCCTCGGTCCTTGTAGGACTCGCCAGCGTCGTTCAATCTATATACGCTTAAACCTAATCTCGGGAAACGAACCGACACCATGGACGCCTCCAACAACTCCTTCGTGCCGGGCGAGCTCCTCAACGGCCGCTTCCGCACCGTGGCCCCGCTCAATCATGGCTCCTTTGGCATCGTCTTCCTGGCCACCGATATCCAGTCCGGTCAGGATGTGGCCATCAAGCGCCTCGCCAAGGCTGCCGCCGCCGACCCCGCCGCCCCGGACTATCGCCTGGTTGAGCTCGACTGCCACCGCCGTCTCGCCCACCACCCCAACCTCGTCAACCTGGTTCACTCCTTCGAGACCGACGAGCACCTGTTCCTGGTGCTGGAGTACTGCGCCAACGGTGACCTCTACGAGGCCATCCGGCTCAACCGGGGCCCCCTCGAGACCGAGCACGTGCGGGACTTCATGCTGCAGCTCATCGGGGCCGTCGAGTTCATGCACGCCCACTCGCTCTACCATCGTGACATCAAGCCCGAGAACATCTTCCTGATGCAGGACGGCTCCATGAAACTCGGCGACTTTGGTCTGGCGACCCGTGATGCCTGGTCCCACGAGGCCTGCGTCGGCAGCGACCGCTACATGGCCCCCGAGCAGTACGACCCCGCCGCCACCGGCTACGCCCCGGCCCAGGCCGATATCTGGGCCGTCGGCATCTGCCTGCTCAACGTGCTGTTCGCCCGCAACCCCTTCGCCACGCCCACCGAGTCCGACGTGCTGTTCGCCGACTACGTCCGGGATCGCCAGTCGCTCTTCGACATCTTCACCAACATGTCCCAGGACACCTTCGAGATCCTGCGTCATGCCCTGGCCCTCGACCCGAGCAAGCGCTCCCTCGCCGGCATGCGCGACGCCGTCCTCCGCGCCGTCTCCTTCACCACCGACGACGAGGCCCTGGACGAGTTCTGCACCGACGACCGTGAGGTCGTGCCCGCCACCGCCAACCGCGAGCCCCTCCGCACCCCGTCCCTGCAGAGCCCCTTTGTCCACCAGGGCGACTCCTTCCCCTGGGCCAAGGCCCTGCAGTCCAGCCCCCCGCCGTCGGATCTGGCCCGCCCGCTGTCCGTCATCCCCGACGACGCCTACTCCGAGGATCTCTTCCCGCCCTCGGAGACGGCTGGCACCTCGTGGTTCTCGAACCGCCAGGCGACCCCCTCGATGGCCTCGGTCCTGGAGTCCAGCCTCGGCGAGTCCGCCCCCCGGGCGCGCCCCGTCGGGTCGCGGTTCCCGCCGCCCTCCGACCCCGTCCCCATCACCGGGTCCCTGCCCGCCCACAAGCCGCTGCCGTCTCTGTCCATGGTCTTTGGCCGGCACCAACAGGACCAGATCTCCAAGAGCTGGAGCGATCTCTGGGACGAGGAGGAAGAGGCCCTGTCCGAGCACGAGGATCTGGCCTTGCAGCAGCGTCGCGCCCAGAACGCCCGCAGCTGGAGCCAGGAGAGCGGCAGTGTCGACGGGTCGGCGTCGCCGTCCCACGCCCGCCCCGTCCGGCCCGCGACCGCCGCCGTCGCCGCGACCCCCGTCTCGTCCCGTCCCGAGGGTCCCGCGGCCGCGGCGGACCCCGTCGCCGCCGACCGGTCCGCGCCCGCGGCCTCGGGCGTGTCCTCGGTCACCTTCCACGTGGCCCCGCGCACGCCGCCGCGGTCCCCCAAGCCGTCGCCGCTGGACAAGTGGGCGGCGTTGGGCGACAAGCGCCGGAACTACAAGCCGTCGGCGCCGCCCGCCGCCAACCCCATGGCCTGGCGACGGGACTGGGGCCTCGGCTCCTCGGGCTTCGACTACGGCACCTGGGCCAAGAAGGACCACCTCCCCTCCCCGGGCCGTCGCCGTCGCCCCTTCCTGGCGAAGGGCTGGCGTCGCGATTCCCCGGAGGCCCTGCAGCCCGTGGCCGACCCGTGGATGTCGCCGACCTACGACGGCAGCGTCGACGAGGATCTCGATCTCGTTGGGGGCTGGCACGAACTTCATCTGTAGCCCGCCTGGTTTTCCCGCCGCTTTTGATCCCATCTGTCTGACCTTGGCGCCCCTTGTCGACATTCCTGGAAGCGACTCGACGATCATTTGCAAATACCTGGTTTAACTTTTTTATATCTTTTTTTTTTTTTTTCGATGCATGTCTCCACTCGATCATTCTGCACAGAAACTCCGGCTCTCCACAGCCTTTGTGTTTTTTTCCTTTTCTTTCTCCCCCTCTAAAATCATTGAAACTGATGATAGAATTTTCTTGTTGGCATCTGCGACACGAGCATGTTCGTGCTTGTGCATTCTTTCTTTCTTTTATTCTGTATAATAACACATCACCATTGCAAGGAGCGAGGAGGGTTGCGGCAGTGTTCAAAAGTGACGCATGGACGGAGGACTGGCGGGGACGGTTCTGTTTGGCGAGCGGGTTGGACGCTGTGGTGTTTCTGTGAGGGTATCTTGATTGATCGCATCGGTCGTCTTCATCCATGGAGTCGACGCAGAGTGCCCAGGATGTCAGGTCTGACATGCTGGGGGGTTACCAGATAAATGAAAACGCAAACGAAAAAGTGTACGGGAAAAGCGACCGGTCTCTCTTTTGACATGATGCATTCTGTACTGTATGTAGGATGTCTGGTAGTCTAGTCGGTGGCGGAATACTATCTAGTATTGATCCTGCTCACTGTAGTCGAGCCTCTTAGTTTCGTATGCCGATCAGATGAATTCGCATGTTTATGGAATCACGAGATGGGATTAATCGTGTATACAGTATATATCAGATTACTCGAGTTCTTTAGTATAGTATATAGGATAGAGTGTACCATCGAAGAAAGATATCTATAGGACGTATCTAATCTACAGTTTCCAAGCCGGACTGCGTGGGGGAAGTATTGATAATAATGGTAACTGGGTAGTACTCTTGTTGAATCATGCCCACAGAGTATGGGCTCTACTGTAATGTCTGCTGTTTTTGTTATTTGAGTTCGTATGTATGTATGTATCTATCTATCTTCTACCGTGGTGATTCGATATCCGCGTTGCGTGATGTGATGGTGGTGAAGGAAAATATCGGATGATATCGGGATCTCTCGGATAGTCAGCCCTGTTATTCCTCGCTGGTATTGTCAGTACCTAACTTAGGTAGAGACCTAGGGAGTAACTAACGGCGATCAATCCAGGATGACTCAATCAGTCCCACTTGTATGTACGGAGTATGTATGGAGATTAATTACCCCTGGTATCATCAATCGTCATGGTCGAGGTCGAGACCTGTTAGCTCCGCTCCTCTCATTACATCATTCTTAATGTGATATGGGGCTGGCTGCGTAGGCGCCGGCATTTTGTTAGTTAGACTGGCTGGGACCGCTCGGAGGTCGGAACAAAGTGGATGGACTGACTGACTCCATAATTAGTTACTGCAATGGTTGGTCTAGGACGTTCCTGGTCTGGCCCTGGCCCACTTTTGGAGCGGCGGTGGTGATGATGATTGATTATTGGGTCTATTAATAGGTACCTACCTAGGTGGTAAGGAGTGCATTGTGGCTTGTACTGTAGGTATGGACTATACTATACTATACTATACTATACCTGGGAAGTGTGCTAGCTAGGTAGGAAGGTAGGTAGGAGGTAGGTATAAGGGTTGTTTTGGTGTATTGGGTAGTAGTTGATATGTGATGGGAATTGAGGCATACAATAAATAAGTACCTACCTAGGTAGATAAAGGTATAATAGAGTCATGAAATGGACCACTTGGGAAAGGAAAAAAACCTAATTAGTAGATAGTCAGATACAGAAGCATACTACTATCATATATACCTATATGTATATGAATTTAACACACCTTCCACCACCACCACCACCACCACCACCCCAGACTTGTCCCCTACGTGATGATTGATAGCAGATTGAAAGATGGAATGGGAAGAGTTTATTCCTCCGGCGGTTGAACTTCTTGATCCTTCTGAGAAGATGTATGTCCTCTCGTCGAAGGACGTCTTGTCTTCGGCCGTCTTCCGCTTCATTATGGTGCTATTATGACTTGCAGACTGTGGGTTGGTGGGTTGGGTTGTAAGCTGCCCTGAAGAGCAGGGAATGTATGAGGTCTTGTCTGTCGACTTTCAAAGACAGACACCGTGCATTATGCTGATGTTAATAATCATCGGCTCTTCCTAGATGTACTCGACGCTGTATCTGGAGTTGAAAGCCGGGGGAGCCACAACAAGACAGCTGTTTGATTGCTGTCAAGTACCAACACGATGAGATCGTGTACATGCTAGCAAAGCGCCATGCGGTTTCTCAGATATTATGGGAACCGTGACGCTTACTGTTGTGGTTGCTAGACCTTTGGCTTGTGCGGTTCCGCTGCCTTTGCGTGGGTAGTCTGTGCGGGATGGAGGTGGACGTGGAAGTGCAAGTGTGCAGCTTGTTGGGCATAGAGGTGGGAGAGTTCAATCGACTCTTGTTTTTGCGTGGTGCAGGTGTACTGATACTTGTGAAGCGGAGGGGCCTGGTGTGTGTGTGTGTGTGTGTGTGTGTGTGTGTGTGTGTGTGTGTGTGTCTTATGGGGCGCAGAATAGTTGCCCTGGGTATGCTACGGTGGGTTTGAATATAATATAGATGATTTTGGGAGGGTGTTGAGTGAGTGAGTAAGTATGAATGGCTAATGGGTTGGTCTCTTTTTGTAGATGCAAGCTAGGGCTGGGGTGGATTTGTTGATACCAGATCAGATGGGGCTTATTTCTGTGGCGTTGGGGTGAGGTTTGATGTTTATTTGTTGTTTCATTTTGTATCCAGTTGGGATTTGAGAGGTGAGACTTTGCTTCACTTCGTATATAGAGCCTGGTTGGGAGGAATTGCTGTAGCCTGAGAATTTGATTAGGTCCACAGAAAATGTATTGAACTAGTCGGATTCCAGACCACACAGGTAGTCCACTACGTTGGAAACAGTGAATTTAAACCAAAAAATACATTTCATGCGAGAACAGCGCAAGCAAAACTAGATCTAGACTAAACGAGTGGACGGTCGCCAAAGCCAACCATTGAAACCACCATGGTTTCGTACGTTTTCGGTCTCATCCCCCACGCAGTAGGGTTTGAAAAGCTCCATTCCAGAATGGATGAATGCCGGCAGGTAGCGGCACTTAGATAGCCTGGACGTCGACCCAGAAGCGAGTGTCGTCCGACTGGTACTTCTCGTCGCTCTCGATCTGCTGCTGAATCCACTCGATCGCGGCGATGTAGTCTGTCCGCCGGGTTAGTTCAAGCCGGTTAAGGGACCTTGGTTGATTTCCGTGCAACTCACCGTTGATGTCGTCGGTGCCGGGGTTGTTGATTCCGGACTCGCCGTTGCGGTGGCCGCTGAACCAGGTCTCGAAGCCGTACTTCTCCTCGCCTTCGTGGCGAGACTTGATGTCCAGGTTCAGGTCCGAGCTACATGGAGTGGAGAGTGTTAGCCAACATGCAAGCACAGTTACAGGCTGGCTTTCGTCGGAACTTACTTGAGAACGGCACCCTCATCCACCTGGTCGACGGTCTTGTCGAGGAATGCAGACGCGGAATGTCTCAGAACGTACCAGTTCTGCTTGAAGATGCCGAAGTTGGTGGCGTCGCCGGTCTTGCCGTCACCTGCAGGTTAGTGGATCCGGCCGTTAGCTCGTTGCTGCTGCATGGTCATCTGCACCGCTGGCCGGGTCTGCAGACGTACCGTAGGTGTAGTCGGTAGTCATGGTCTTACTGCGTCTTGTTAGCGGGAGTGTATCGCGAATGCGAGTGAAAGGAAGGGACTGACGTCTCCAGCATGGCAATGGCCAGGTCGCGGGTGTTGCCACCGGCGGACACGACTTCCTGCTTGCGTTTTCCAAGTCCGGCAATGATCTCGGTGCCTCGATCATCAGCGCGGATGGAGAGGCTGGCAGGGGCCGCGTGCGGGAATGAGGCCACAGCGGACACGAGGGCCAGAGAAGGAAGAAGAGAGAGGAGCTGCATTTTGCAATGGATGAATGTGATTAATGTTGAGTGAGTGTGATTGTTGGATGCAGGACAAATTCGAAGTCCATCAGCTTCCTTTTATAATGAAGAGTCGAGGGGGTTCTGTACAATGTACATCACCTCTGTCTCTAGGTGGCGATATTGGGAAAGGGTATATCTCGTTCTCCGTCCGTGTGGAATTCGGAAAGGACATGGTGATCCGATCCTCGTCCAATAGACCTCGTGAGGTTTGCTGGAAGAGATGTTTGCATCTGGAGGGCGAGAGTCACGGCCCGTCTTGGGCCTTTCCTGGTTCTGTCTAGTGGCTCCTCGGCCTAGACAAGTAACGGCTTCAACATCGTCAATGATATGAAGCTAACGCCATACGTCCAGCATGGAAGGTGACAGCAGTGGCCGCAGAAGATTGCCAAGATCAATCCAGCTGCATACTAGCATCATGAAACCGACATCACTACCTAGTTGAGATCTCATACTAGATAGGACCCTCGACATGCTTTGTTGGTGAAGCATCGGCCCAGGATCCTATACCTCGGTCCCCAACGTCGAGTGCTTCGTATCGTCTTCGAAACAGCCCGTCTCCTCCGGGCTCAAATAGGCAATCGGACAGGACCGCGGGGGTGGGTCCGTGGCTGTTACTGCCGATCAATATCGTAGATGGTTAGAACGATATCGCCGGCTCCTGTCCATCCCCACAGACACGATATAGCCTCTGTATACAGTTTACGGAGCGGACTCCATGTGCTCCGCAGTCTGTTTCCCGGGCTATTATGTCGTCCCTGCGGATGTGTCCGACCCCTTCCCCCACTTCTTCAACTGATTTCTTACCAAGTTTAGAGGGTCATCCCCCACATCTTCCATTTCAAAGCGTATCTACTTGATAATGACGGCATATAGGTTGTAGATTCCCATGGTCCTGGACGAAACAAACAGACTCAGTAAGCCACAATTTTCTGCAACCGTCAGACATCATTATTGATACAGAGACCGTTCAATAGAGGCGTTTTAATTCTGCGAGGATCGTGGGTGATATTCGCATTGGGATGCAATAGTAATGGCCCAGGCTGACAGAAGGTGCTCTGAGAGAGACAGGATTTTCATAATCAGCAAACAGTAATCATGCTTGGCTTGAGCTTTAAATCACGTTCGAATCGATCTTCACATAAACTCAATATGCGACACTGATTTTCACTGTTCTAGCCAGGTGCTGTCGTTTCAGTTCACTAATGTACCCGGGCTTGGGATATTATATGTACTGTGGCAAATCTGCCAACAGCCATGGGCTGAATCTGATCGCATAAGTATATTCTGTCTCCTAATAGATCCAGAATATTGACCGATCACGTATCGATATCTGGTGTAGATAATCTTGCAGACGACGCCATCCATATCAGGTGACCTGATCTGATACGTCTGACTAAGCAGCGCCGTGAATGGGTTCGTTTTGTAGACGATTCGGTCAATCATGATAGGTTCACTCCTTGTAAAGGACACGCCAGCCTCAGATTAGACCTACGACTGCATACTCCAGGTCTATCTGTATATCATCTTGACTTGCAGCGAATCTTCCCCTCGACTGACGCATTCCCGCGACGTCAGACTAGCTCATTTGGAGTCCACCGACGCTAGAGGTATCTGCTCCACCGCATCTTCCTTTCACCCCCTTCTCATTTCTCCCCCAAGCGAGCAATCCTGGATTTATTGACTGACGCGCTATCTTACACTGAAGAGAATGTCGATACGTTAATTACTTCCCCTCTTGGGCCGGATTTCCTGCACCAAGAAACGGACACCTGCATGGTGGTTGAATTCTCCTACGAGGCGGTCAGACAGGTGGTACACGAAGAGAGTCTCTCCCTCCTGCGCAGGAGGCCATTATGCTCGTCGGCGGATGGGCAATAGCATGCTGGATCCTCGGGGCCGCTCTAGCCTCCGCTAGGGATGAAGGGACGCCGAGTGGCGGCACACCGCCGGTCTGTCCGGTACGGGGGTGGAAGCAGGCGGAGGCGGAGATTTTTCAGCACCCCGTCTGCATCGAGACACGATGGGTGCGCGTGACCATTTCCGACTGCGAGCCGCCTGCAATCTCCGAGGATCCTCAGCCGGTCAATGAGACGGTTGGGGGTGCCCAGGCCGGGTCGGCGACAGGGGACGATGCTGCGGCCGCGTCGGGAGAACATGAACTCGACACCGAATCCCCCCTCGATAACGTGAACTTCCTCTCGTTTGAGGACTGGAAGAAGCAGAATCTAGCCAAGGTGGGACAGTCGGCGGAGGATCTCGGGCAGAAACGCGCTGCGGGCGCCGCGGGGAAGGAGGATCGGCATCGGCCGACGGGGATTCATAACGCACTGGATTCCCTGGGCGATGATGCCGAAATTGAGCTCGATTTTGCGGGCTTCGGGGCCAACTCGCCTGATGCGGCCAGACCGGCGTCCTCGTGGAGTGCGGGGGTCGCGGTGGAAGGAAGAAAAGGCGCCGAAGTGACCGCCCAGTCGGGTGAGGAGGATGTCGCGGTGGCGCACCCGGGGCAGGAAACTCCTGCGGCGGGGATGGCGCACTCCAAAGATGCCGGGACCACCTGCAAAGAGCGATTCAACTATGCGTCGTTCGACTGTGCGGCGACAGTGCTCAAGACGAATCCGGAGTGCAAGGGTTCGTCGTCGGTACTGATTGAAAACAAGGATAGCTACATGCTGAATGAATGTCGCGCCGCAAACAAGTTCCTGATCCTGGAGCTGTGCGACGACATCCTGGTTGACACCGTGGTGCTGGCCAACTACGAGTTCTTCAGCTCCATCTTCCACACCTTCCGGGTCAGCGTCGCCGACCGATATCCGGCCAAGCCCGACCAGTGGAAGGAGCTGGGCGTCTATCAGGCCCGAAATACGCGCGAAGTACAGGCTTTTGCGGTGGAGAACCCGCTCATCTGGGCGCGGTATCTCAAGATCGAGTTTTTGACTCACTACGGGCATGAGTTCTACTGTCCGCTGAGTTTGATCCGGGTGCACGGCACAACCATGCTGGAGGAATACAAGCACGATGGGGATGCGGGGAGACTGGAAGAAGAGATAGAGCAAGAAGCGCTACAGCCTCGCCCAGAGGGAGGCAACCTCGAGGCATTGGAGACGCCTCCACCACCGCCGGCGGTTGTGGAAGACACGGAGACGCACGACGGTCCGTTGGCGGCGACCTGCCCCCGTCCTCGGACGGAGGCGTCGACTTACCTCTTGCAGGAACCGACCTGCGGAGTGAACGAGGCACCTCCGACAGTGATGGCGGGATCGGCTGAGGCGGCTGCCCAGTCGTCGCCGAGTCCGCCCCATCCGCCGAAGGAAACCGCAGGCCCCTCTGCCGACGCAGTCGCACCGGTCGATCCCGGAGCCGATAAGGGCAAGGAGGCGGCGGAACCGAGAGCGACGGAGCAAAAAGGTGCGCAGACGGCGCCCTCCTCGCTCCCTTCCTCGGCCCCGGTAGTCCCGGTGTCCGGTGTGCAGAAGAACGCTACGGCGGAGACCGACATGCGGGCCACCCATCCGCCACCAAAGGAAGATGCCAGTGGTCATGGTGGCGCGAGTGGGAATGCTGGTCCCGCGGAGGGCTCCCGATCGACCACGACGCAGCCACCGGCGGCCAACCCGACGACGCAGGAGTCGTTCTTCAAGTCAGTCAACAAGCGGCTCCAGATGCTGGAATCCAACTCGACGCTTTCGCTGCTGTACATTGAGGAACAGTCGCGGATCCTGCGGGATGCGTTCAACAAAGTGGAGAAACGGCAGCTCGGCAAGACGTCAACGTTCCTGGAGAATCTCAACGGGACGGTGCTGGGCGAGCTGAAGCAGTTCCGCGAGCAGTACGACCAGGTGTGGCACAGCGTGGCACTGGAGTTTGAGCACCAGCGCATCCAGTATCACCAGGAGGTATTGGCGATCAACGGGCAGCTGGGGGTGCTGGCGGACGAGCTGGTGTTCCAGAAGCGCGTGACGGTGATCCAGAGCCTGCTGGTGCTGCTCTGCTTTGCGCTCGTGCTCTTCTCGCGCGGCAACGTCGGCAGCTACATGGACTTCCCGCGCGTGCAGAACATGATGTCGCGGTCGTACAGCTTCCGGTCGGGGTCTCCGCCGATGTTCGGATCGCCGTCGGGGAGCCCCAGCTCGACACGCCCGACCTCGTCGTACCGGAACGCCCCCAGCGGCGGCGACGACGATGACGACTCGCAGGACGAGGACGTGCCCCCCGCGGTGGGGGTGTATTCGCCCCCGACCCCAACGTCGGACCCGTCGACGGACGACGAGGCGGGCGCGAAGTCGGCCGTGGCGGCGGATGGGCTGGCCCCGCCAGACGTGATGCCCCCGCACCTGCGATCCCACAGTAGCCCCCCGGTGATGAATGGAGGGGTTGGCGAGGACGAACGGATCGACCGGGCCCAGGAATCTTCCCCATCTTCCCCATCCGAGGAGTTGGCGCCGTCCGGTCTCGAGTCCCCCATGGCGGCGCAGAGTCCGGACGGTCGTCTCCGTCACCGCACATAGAAGAATCCCGATGTAAATATCTACACTATACACCCCATGTATCCCTGCCTATAATAACGAGTTAAATATATACTCTGTAGCCAATAATCTCGTGTCCCGAACGGGGCGCAAAGAGTAAGATCCACGGAACGTCATGTCCAGACGGGGGTTGTTGCCATGACAACAATCAGCGTTTTTTTCTCCCGCTTTTGTCCTTCTTTTTCTCCTTGACACCTCATTCCGATCTTCTTCATTTCTCCAACCACCTTCATCCTCTTTGATACGTGAACTGCCAGAAAACGAAGTCAGAGATCGAAGAAGAAAACAATCCAAGACCGCAACAGACAACGAGAAGAAAAAATCAAAACAAAATGGACGCCTCGCAGCCCCTCACCGACCGATCCACCAACACCCACCTGGCCAGCAACGCCGACCACGAGAAAGCGCAGGATCTCAAGAACGCGCCTGCGACGATTAACTCGATGGAATATCACCGTCAGGTGCTGCAGGGGAAGCTGGAGAGTGGTGACAAGTATGTATTTCTGACTAGTTACGGTGTGCTGTTCATGCCCCAGACAGCTAACCGATGGGGTGTTTTCAATCCAGGAACCAAGCGAGTTATGTGTCTCCGTCGGATGATATTATGAGTCCTTGCTCGAAGAAGTTGAGTGATTTGAAGGGGAAGCGATTTAAGAAGTATGTCTTGATTTTTCCTTCTTCTCTTTCATTGTTACTGCGTGGCTTGGTTTGTTGTCTGGCGGGACATGGTTCTTCTGGTGACAGAAGATCAACCACCATCAACAGATCAAGAAAACAAGGCAAAGAAGAAGAAGAAGCTAACAGATGATCAGCGTCGGAAAGCCGCAATCCCTCTTCGCCAAGCTCGGCAAGAAGAACTACGAGCAGCAGTCGTCGGCGGAGAAGAATCCCTCTGTCGCGTCCGAGTCGGCCTGAAGGCTCCGCGTGGGCTTCTGTCCGGTGTGGCAGGACGGTCAATGAACTGACTATGGGTTGATCATTCTTGGGTTCTGGGTTCTGGGTTTGGTTTCTGTTCGGGACTGGTGACGCTTTTCTGGTCCCTGGTGGGGTTATGGGGTTCGTCGGGATGGACTATCAATCATAGATGGGATGGATGGGATGGGATAATGGATGGTTTTCGTTGTTCTTATGTTCTTATGCTCTTATTATGCTCATGTCCACGCTGTTGTTTTGCTTTCTCTGGATCTGTCTGGCTCTGTTTATGGTGCCTGCTACTGGCGATGAAGCCGAACATCCTCTTATCGCACTGCTCCAACTATTCTATGCAAAATGCAATACCAATAATACCGCAGTCATGCACGTCAAACTCCAAATCAACCAGAAATTTAATCATGCCAGTGTCGTAGTTTAGAATAAACGACCGTAACGATGTGGTTTACCATAAAGTGATTACAAACCGAACCAGCCGAGGTCCAACAGCGTCTCGGCTCGACTCCGCATCTCATCTTCATCTCCGCAATGTCAGCCCACTCTCCTCGCTTCTATTTATCCTTCCTCCTCCCTTCTCCCTCCCCCATGTTTTTTGCTCTTGTTTGATATCAGATCTCTTGAATACATCCATCATGTCCGCCTCCTCTCGAATCCCCCAGATCGTCCAGCCCTTTGTCAGCGACCGGGCCAAGAAGACCCTCGACCTGGTATGTCCATATCGTCCGCATCCCATCACCTCGCTAACCGGACCCTGCTCCCATAGGTCGAGCAATTCGTCGAGAAAGACTGTATCCCCGCCGAACCCACATTCCAGGCCCAGCTCGGCCAAGGCGAGAAGCGATGGAAGACCAACCCGGTCGTCCTGGAGAACCTTAAGGCCAAGGCCCGCTCCCTCGGCCTGTGGAACATGTTCCTGCCCAAGAACCACTTCAAACAGGGCGCTGGGTTTAGCAACCTCGAGTATGGTCTGATGGCGGAGTATCTTGGCAAGAGCAAGCTGGCGTCGGAGGTAATGCTCAACCAACTGTCTGATGCGACGGGCCCCATAATACTGGCGACACCCATGCTGAAATTCACACCCCCATGCTAGGCGACCAACAACTCCGCCCCCGATACGGGCAACATGGAAGTGCTGGCCAAGTACGGTAACGAGGCCCAGAAGCGGGAGTGGCTGGCACCGCTCCTTGACGGCAAGATCCGTTCGGCCTTCCTCATGACGGAGCCCGAAGTCGCCTCCAGCGACGCTACCAACATCCAACTGGACATCCGCCGCGAGGGGAATGAATACGTCTTGAACGGCTCGGTCCGTATCCTCTTCCCCTTCCCCTGACTACCCTCCCTATGGCGTCTCTGACATCCCCCAGAAATGGTGGTCCTCCGGCGCCGGTGACCCCCGCTGCCAGGTCTACCTCGTGATGGGCAAGTCGGACGCCTCCAACCGCGACGTCTACCGCCAACAGTCGGTGATCATCGTTCCGGCCAACACGCCCGGCATCACCGTGCACCGCATGCTCACCGTCTACGGCTACGACGACGCGCCGCACGGCCACGGACACATCTCGTTCAAGGACGTGCGGGTGCCCGCCGCCAACATGGTGCTGGGCGAGGGCCGCGGCTTCGAGATCATCCAAGGCCGACTGGGCCCCGGCCGCATCCACCACGCGATGCGGACGATCGGCGCCGCCGAGAAAGCCCTGGAGTGGATGATCGCGCGCATCAACGACGACCGCAAGAAGACCTTCGGCCAGCCGCTGTCCGCCCACGGCGTCATCCTCGAGTGGATCGCGCGGTCGCGCATCGAGATCGACGCCGCCCGCCTCATCGTCCTCAACGCCGCCGCCAAGATCGACGCCGGCGACGCCAAGTCCGCCCTCAAGGAGATCGCCCAGGCGAAGGTCCTCGTGCCCCAGACCGCCCTGACCGTCATCGACCGCGCCGTCCAGGCCTACGGCGCTGCCGGCGTCTGCCAGGACACCCCGCTCGCCAACCTGTGGGCCATGATCCGCACCCTCCGTATCGCGGACGGACCCGACGAGGTCCACCTGCAGCAGCTGGGCAAGCGCGAGAACCGCGCTCGCAAGGACGCCATCCTCGAGAAGCTGGACTGGCAGCGTGCCGAGGGTGAGCGCCAGTTGGCCGCGGCGGGGTATCCTAAGAGTCATCTGTAATTATTTTTTCGGGCCGGTCGATCTTCTATTTGAGACTATTGTCCGTACAAATTCAATAGGTAGCTAGTGACTTGACTGTTCATATAGCCATGGAATCACAATAGGTTTACCCATCTCTACGTAGCGTTCGTACATCTCAATATACCATCAATCAATCATGCGGATTATTCGAGATAGTAGTAAATAGTAGATTATTAACGCACCCGTACAAGCTAACACGAATAGGAAGGGCTACAGAAGACCTCAGATACTAAAGATCAAAGATTCATATGGGAAGTAAAACAATTTCGTTAAAACTACTATTCCCCAAAGCAAATCCTCCAGGAACCAACTGTCTTCATCAATGACCTGCGATATCGGGACGGCAAGTTCCATCGAAAGAACGTCTCATACAACAGCAACAATGACGCGTCCCATACTATCCCCATGAGATACGCACAACCGCCATTGGACGCGCAAAACACGCGGTAGTTGGCGTCGTACATGGCTAATACCGGAGCTTTTTGCAGGCCTCTAGGAAGGCTCGTCTGCTCTTCATTACCCCCTCGTCCCGGGCAACTCGGTTTCCCATCCACGCCCTGTAGATGAACCGGAACCAGGCCTTTTTCTTAGAGGCCATAGCCTCCACCTGGTCCTGGATCATCTCCCAGGACGTGGATGTCTCCACCAGCGCAATCGTGAGGTACTGGAGGGGTTTAGGGAAATGCAGGCGGATCCCAATTGGCGTTGTGCATATCTCCCGGTCCCGAAGCAAAATCCATGTGTCTGTGTACAGCTGCGCGTTACGGGACTGATTCTGAATTAGGCCTAGGGGAGTCTCCATGCCGAAGATTGAGGGGAACTCTAGGCCTATCTGCTCCCTTAGATAGTCCGCTTCGTGCATGGCCCCCAGCCTGTACGCCGTCGTTTCCGTCAGACTATCTACCTTCTCTTTCGAGTAGGTACCGCCATTTAGGACCGATCGAAGACAGTTATGTAAGCCAATATTTGGAGAGGCTTCGTTGGGACCAGGCTTTGCGGCAAAGTACTCTTCTGCGAGATACTTTAGGCGTTTGAGGCGCCGGCCGCCAACCTTTGCCGGCTGCGACCCACTGGTCGAGGAAGGGGAGGGAGGGACCTGTCGTAGAGACAGCCATTTGTTGTGATATGATGTCAGGGGCAGACCGAGGCGAGGCTGGTAACTTGTCTCCCATTCGTCATTCTCGGCAGAGAAGTAGATTCGCTGGGAATTACCGAGTGCTCCCATTTCCTTGACGCAGTCGTACACTGACTTCGAAAACTCAATGTAAGTGGGATGCTCTGTCCTCTCCTGGGTTTCGTCCTCGGCGTCTATCAGACACCGTAGAACAGCGGAGGCGGCTAAGCTGCCGCTAGCACGCCCAGCACTCCTGCTGAGGGCCCACGATGATGATTCATTGGCCTCGCCCGCCGCTGTTATAGCTGTGGTGTTCAGCTGCTGTTGGTTGATGTCGGGGCAGACGAGCCAACCACCGGAGTAGCACGACGTCGTGAAGATGGTCGTGGAGGACCTTGGTTGCAGTACGCGGCGGAGGTCTTTCATATGCAGGATAGAACCTCCGACCTCCATCCCGTGAGCTGGGGTGCCGTGCGCAAAAAAAAGCAGGACCAGGTGCTCTTCATGGCGGGCCGCTTCGGCGGCTTGCTCTTTTAGGGTGCTAAGGTATCTCTCGAGGAGGTCCTTTCGTGGCACAACGCGTACGTTTCCAGCCTCTACGATGCTGGGGAGTCTCTCGCCATCTAGTACCACCCGACGATCGCCTTCTGGGTCACCATGAAGGTATTCATGGTATTTTGAGACGAGGGCCGACGGTTCTTCACACGTCAACCATATTTGGTTAGGCGCTAGTTATACTCGTTAGATTGGACAAGACAACAGGATGAGGAAACACCCACGTCGTGGAAATTGCGGGGATAAGAGATAGTGGAACAGGTAGAAGTCTGACGCAAGCCATCCGTCCTCACTAGGGCTGGCTAGGTCGTCTTTGTCTGTAATGCCCAGGAGGGCCAATATGCGATGCCGGGGCGGAAGGTCGGGGGGGCAGTGTGTCAGGAACTCGCGTCCAGCAAGATCTTGCTGAGTCCCGGTCCGGCGTCCCATCGTGAAGAAATCGGGGAAGGCATCTGGACGGATCGTGGTTGGTGGGCCCGGGGTGGCCATTGTATCGACGGCAGTGGATGAGTGATGGAAACGAATACGTGGATGACTGTTGCACTTGGCGATGGAGCTTGATGGAGACAGCACCAAAACCAGTGGAACGGACGGAAAGAGGGATGGGATGATGACAGGTAAACACTGTTGTGGAAGTTGATGATATTTTGCTCTCACTTTGCTCTCACCATCGGGGGTGGCTTATCATGTGACCCTCTACCAGAACGGAGAGAATACATCATAATCCCATCATATCGATCTTCACCTATATAATTGAGTCTGAGCAGCTCGGATTCTCTGAGTCTGGACGGACATTTACTCGGTGAGCCTGACGGCGAGCATCCTCAAGGGAAGCCCTACAATGGCAAAGGAAATCAAGTCTGTATAGTCACATATGTCCACTCTAAACGTAAATTTTTCATTTGCAATCGTCTCATGCATGCACTATTGCCATACCATGTCATAACATAACATATCTAATTATCAAAACGGAAAGAAGGAAAAGAAAAGGAAAAACACTCATTAACTCACACCCTCTCATCACTCGCCCGCGAGCTATATAAAGTAGATTTATGCATCCATCCATCGACCGGTCTGTTTATTCAGGGATGAACGAAACAGGGACAAGGTCACATATATAAAGATCCAAGGAACGAAGAAAAAGAAAGTCTTCAAACGAAGACAAGAATGTGAAAGCGAGACGAGCCTGCCATGTAGAGGAAAAAAGAAAAGGAAACTAATAATAGTCCTCCTCACCCGCCTTGCGCTGCTTCTTAGCCTGTCGTTTGTTCGCCTTAAAGTGCTTCTTCGAGTTGTTGCGGACTTCGGACGGGTCGACGCCGCGCTCCATGGCTACCATGAGACGCTCCTTGCGCCCGGTTAGCGGCTTGCGCATCTCCTGACCCTGCGCCGTGTACCGTGCGTTGAACGGCAGCGTGATGCGGCCCGTGGACGTCCCCGATCCGGGACCGAAGAACCCCGTGTCCAGGTTGCGGGAGCGGGCACCCGGTTCTTCCGGAGCGATGGACGAGAGCAGTTCGGCGTCGATGTCCGCGGCGGCATCTTGCGACTCCTGGTCGTCGCCGGCGATGGTAGGGTTCCGCGCGGCAGCAGCGGCGCGCGCCTCCGCCTCGGCCTGCATGGTCTTGGCGAGCGCGGCCTGGCGGCGCGGGGGCAGGTGAGCCATGTCGTAAAGGTCGTGGTTGAAGTCGGCCGGGTCGATCGGGTCCGCGTCCGGCGCTGGCGGCGGCGGGTGGCAGTAGAGCAGCTTGCCGTTGACGTAGTCCTTGAGGACGTAGCGGGCGGCGCGCGACTCGTCGGGCTGACCTTGACCCTGGGTGGAGAAGCCGCGGGCGCGGGCGTAGGCGCGCAGCAGCTCGTGGGACGTGGGGACGCCGGTGCCGCCCTCCTCGAGTGGGCGCGTGAGGATGCGCATGCCGTAGATGTTCTCGAGGAAGGTCTTGGGGATCCGCTGGGCCACCAAGTGGGCGGGCCCCGTGAACTCGCGCTGCTGGTCGATGGGCAGCACGCCGTTGACGACCAGCTCGGCTTTGGTGGAGGCAAAGTTCGGGAACACGAGACCCGGGCAATCGCACAGCATGATCTCGGGCGTGAGGTACAGCGTCTGGAAGTGCTTGGTCTTTCCCGGGGTCGCCGACACCGACACCTTCTTGGAGCCCAGCAGCGCGTTGATCGTGCTGGACTTACCGACGTTGGGGTATCCGACGAGGCCGATGGTCGTCTTTGCCTTCCGCGGGTGCTCAGGGTTGTCGTTCTCGGGAAGCTTGTCGGGCGTGTTGGAGAGGAAGAGCTCCTCGAGTTCCTCCACGTCGAGGATGTCGGTGCTGCGGCGCTTTCCGCCATTCAGATTCATGGAATCGGTCGCGCCTGCGAGTTCCTCCTCCTCCGCCTGTTCATTGTCTTCCTCCGTCTCCCCCCGCTCGAGCCGCTCGTTGCGCTCCTTGGCCAAATGGGCGGAGAAAAACCGGAAGTCGATCTGGTTGCGCTCGAAATAGTCGGCCCACAGGGCGCGCTGCTTGTCAGTCAACATATCGGCCTTGTTGATGAGCAGGAGATTGCGCTTCTTGGGGTCGATCTGGCGGACGTAGGTCTCGAGGTCCTCGCAACGGAAGAGAAGGGGGTTGCGGGCATCGACGATCTGGACGACGAGGTCGGAGCGCTCAATCACACGCCACAGTTGACGCCACACCTCAATATTGCGTTCGAACGGGGTCATGAGCAAGTCATTGTTCTCTTGCAACTCGGCCAGCCCACGTCGCCACTCCAACAGATTCGCCCGCTCACGACGATCGAGCTCCTCCCGCGTCGTCGTCGCATCCCAGGCTGGGCGACGGGGCACCGTCAAGCGGTTACGGTTCTTGGACTGTTTGCGGATTGCGGACTGTTCTTCGGCGGCGGATAAAAGGTAGGGGTTCTTCTGGTCTGCGTGGATGATCTTGACGTTGTGCATCTTCTCGGCGGTGAAGTCGGTGTCGGCCAGTTCGGCCGTGGACAGGAACTCATCGAGAGCCTGCTGTTCCGTGACCGACCGCATCTTCATCCAAGCTGCCTGCTTCGGGGCATTCGTCACGTAGCTATTTCCACTGGGATCCTGACGGACGATGGCGGCGTTGTGCGAGGCCTTTTTCATATTCGAGGCCTTGCCTTTGCCAAACCGGTCATTCATCAGGCTGTTGCCCAGCCCGGCGGAGTTTTTACTCTTTGCGAGAACCATTTTGGATGATCTGGATGGAAACGAGGGTGGATGGGAGGAAGGAGAAGGAGAGAAGAAGAGAGAGAAGAGAAAGTGGATAAATTTGCATCGCCCAATCCGGTAAACCCCGCCATGGATAAGATAAGCCCACGTGACCGCTATCCAGATCTTTTTCCGTTGGGCTTCAAGTCGGCCGCATTTTCCCCTCCTACATTTTACGTCGATTTTCCTCTTCCCACGGTCCCAGTTACCTCCCGCAATCATGCCGCCCCGGAAGCAGTGGATGTATGTTTCTGTTCCCCCTCAATCTCATTCAGATCATCCCCACAGCGACTAACAATCATCAGTGACAAGAAAAACGCCACCACTTACCAACTCTTCCATCGCTCGCAAAATGACCCTCGCATCCATGATCCGGAAGCCGATGACCGGGTTCTGCACCAGGTCTCAGGACCTGCCCCGGCGTCCACCACCTCGTCCGATACCGCGAAACGCGCACAGAATCTCAAGGATCTGAGCTCCCAGTTCGGCCCCGACGCCCTCCGCCGGAACGAAGGCGAAGCCGCCAACTACGGCATCTACTACGACGACTCCAGCTATGACTACATGCAGCATCTGCGGGAGCTGGGTACCGGAGGAGGGGCATCGCACTTCGTGGAAGCCACTTCGAACGACAAGGGCAAGGGCAAGCCCAAGATGCGGTTGGAGGACGCCCTGCGCAACATGTCCGTGGCGGGCGGCAGCACCGACGACGACACGCACAGCCAGTTCTACGGCTCAGACATGCGCTCCACTGCCACCTCCTATGTCCGAAAGCCCACCTACCAGGACCAGCAGAACGTGCCCGACGCCATCGCCGGGTTCCAACCCGACATGGACCCCCGGCTGCGCGAGGCGCTCGAAGCGCTCGAAGACGATGCCTTCGTCGACGACGAGGACGACGAAGTTTTCGGACAGCTGACCTCGCGGGCTGAGGAGATGGAACCCGGCGAGTGGGAGGACACGCTCTTCGACCAGGAGGACTACGACGACGAGGACTACGACGACGGATGGGAATCCGACGCCACGGAGAAGGCTCCCGTGCAGGCCTCCTCGACCAACACCGCGTCCCTCGCCGCGGACGGAGCCACCCACGCCCCCGCCCCGGGCGAGTTGCCCTCGCACGACGCACCGGCGCCCGACATGCCCGCCGAGGACCAGGGGTGGATGCGCGAGTTCGCCAAATTCAAGAAGGACGCCAAACAGGCGAAACCTGAAGACGGAGCAGGAAGGCGCCCCGGCGCGGCCGCCAGCGTGGCACCCAGCGTGCAGCACAGCGCCCTCGACGCGTCGACGGTCTTCACCGCAGGCGGGACGCCCATGCGGCGCAAGAAGCGCAAGGGCGCACTCACCAACCCGTCCGCATACTCCATGACGTCGTCGGCGCTGGCGCGCACCGAGGGCCACCGACTGCTGGACGACCGGTTCGAGCGCGTCGAGGCCCTGTATGCCCTCGACGAGGAAGACGAGGAGCTCGACGACAGCATGTCCATGGTCAGCGGCATGACCGGTATGACGGGCATGACGGGCATGTCGACGGCGTCGTCGCAGGCGCCCAGCCTGATCGACGCCAACGGCCGCGAGGTCGCGCCCCGCCACGACATCAACAACATCATGGATGACTTCCTGGCCGGGTGGGACGACAAGACGGGCGCGGAGGTCAAGCGCAAGGGCGTCAAGAACAAGCGCGGCAAGCACGGGAACGAGGCGATCGGGATGCGCATGCTGGACGAGGTGCGGCAGGGGTTAGGGCCAGCTCGTATGACGGGTCGTGCTGGACGGGCCTAATGTGGATCGGAAGGATGAACAAAAAAAGTTTTATGTTTGGTCATGGTTTGGCGTCTGGATATCTCATTCTTCTTCTTTTTTTCTTCGATTTCGGCCTTTCATTTTCGATTGCCCTGTTCAAAGCTATCGTTTCATTCACTCCATCCT
Organism: Aspergillus neotritici; assembly: GCA_023619815.1. NCBI lineage: Eukaryota > Fungi > Ascomycota > Eurotiomycetes > Eurotiales > Aspergillaceae > Aspergillus > Aspergillus neotritici. Next base: position 321,736 of record JALZYL010000023.1, on the reverse strand, counting down.
TATGATTCATGTAGATAGATCCATAGACTCTGACTCTGATGCATGCGGAAGCAGTTCTCCCGTCTGGACCCTCCCATTCTATATCCTATAGCTTTATCTTTATCGTACACATATACAGCGTGATTCACAGGATACCAGGTAATAAATATACAAACGACTATAAAGCCCCGCCGACACGCTCAACAATCCACATCGCCAGCCGCACATGCCAGCCCACGCGGCGCTCCGTCCGCCGCAGATCCTCCCGGTCGATAGGCTGCGCATCATGCTGCAGCCACTGGGTCTCGGCGGCGAGCTTGCGCTTCAGCTCGGCGTCGCCGGTGACGACCAGCGCCCCGGCCTCCAGATCCAGGCTGTAGCTGCGCTTGGTGTAGTTGCTGCTGCCGACGACGGTCACGCTGGGGTGGTCCTCGCCCGGCAGGGTGATCCACAGGCCCTTGGCGTGGTAGGTCCACCCGCCGGGCTGGCCGACTGTGCCGCGGCGCCATTCCTTGAGCTCGATGGCGGGTGGTTTGGTCGGAGCGGGCCCCGCGGCTGCGGCGACCCGGTCGAGGAACCGTGCGGAGAGGTGCGTGTATGCTGCGGGCAGCATGCCGGAGATGCCGGCGGAGCCGAAGAATCCGTTGGCCCAGGGGGATGCGGTCAGGACGGTGCCGCGTGTGGGTGCTGCGGCGGTGCTGGCGATGAGGAGGGAGGAGAGCGTCGGGTGCATGTTGAAGTATCCTGCGGTGAAGAGCCAGTGGGCGCCGGCGAAGGCGGGCACCTGGCAGAGCAGTCGGAGGATTGCGGTCACGGCGGGGAACTCGGTCGATGTGTCCGGGCGGAGCAGCGGGGTGAACTGTGCGATCGGGTAGACGAGTGTTTGGCTGGGGTTGGGGCTGGGGCTGGAGGGTGTCGGGTCGGAGGGGGGTAGTTGTTTAGGGCTCGACGCTGGGTGGATGAGCGGGCTCAACACGGTGGCCGCGTGGGCGATGAAGCGAGAGGGGTTGTCCAGCGGGGACGGGGCGCCGTTGGCCGACGGCCAGTCGAGGAGATAGCCCGCGGGGTGATGGGCGTCTGGGAGGACCTGGAAGCTGAGACTGCAGACGGCGTGGTGGATGCGGGCGTAGTAGTCGGTGAGTTCTCGGGAGTGGAAGACATGGTATCGGTCGAGGCGGTTGGTGAAGTAATCGTTCGAGAGGTTGGCCCTACAACGCTGTCAACATCCACATCGCCAACGATTTCCTCCCCGCAAGGGACGCATACCCCGAGAGGATGATCTCGTCATCAAACCCGTACAGCTTCATGTGCTGCAGTCCCCAGCCCTCGTTGATCCGCCGCGGAATGTGCTTCTTCCGCAGCCCCGTCAGATTGGGTGTATGGAACATGCGGATTTCCACTCTGTCGGACCCATGCTTGGCCACCAGCGTCGACAGCAGCGATGCGCACGACGGATCGGGCGATTCGCGCGTCCCGCGCAGGGCGTCGGTCAGGATGGATACCTGGAGGTCGGGGTTATCCGCCAGCGCCTGGTCCAGCGTCTCGATGAGATCGTGCTCGGTTTTACCGATGTACAGTGTCGAGAAGTAAATGCGCCGGCGGGCTTTTCGGATTTTGTCCTGGAATGGGGTCAGCGTGTGCATTCTTCGATCGATCTATCTCGGGGGTCCCCTCACCTTCAGTGTCTCGTAGAAACTGGCCGGGGAATCGAGGATGGTGATCTTCGACGCAGGAACTTCAAAGCACGGAGAAATCCGGTCCAACTCGGTCCTAATCGCCCCCAGCGACGACACCCCCGACGAGGCCGCCATGCTAGGACCAGGATGATGCGCGGAAAACTTGCGCTCACAATTGCAGAACCTCCGTCGTGCCCAGGGTCTGCGTACCGCACAGCGGAGGGACTGGCCCCCAATGCGACCGAGCATAATGACTTTTCCAACGAAAGGAACCGCGACAGGCGACAGGAAGACCGCGTGAGAAACGAACGGATTGCATCGCGACGATGAAGAAACGCGGACGATTATCACGGGTGCAAACCGAACAAACACACCACCACGCTAAACCGGATCGAGCGAGAGTGCAACTTCGGCGAATGAAGATGCGATCATTTGCACTTCATGCCCTTCCTCTCCTGCAACTCTCTCTCCTCTCTCGACATTCTCCCCGACCATCACCCACCATGTCGACCATCCTGCGTACTCTGCGTAACCTGCGCAGAATCGGTTTCAAGGTAAGGACCCCAATTGGCCTCGTTAGGTGGAAGACCCCCCGCTAATGGTCGTCGTCTACAGGAATATGGTCACCAGATGCAGGTATGCAGCGCCCCCGGGGAAAGGCACAGCGAAGGGATCGACCCCGATCGGAATTGAGGACGGACACTGACGACAGATGCAACTCTCGCGGCGGATTAGAACATCGGTACGGATCGCACACCACTCCCTTGCACCCGACGAGAGCTCCCAAAGCTGACCCAGGGTAACTCCATACAGGTGACACCAAAGCCGGTACTCTCGTCGGAACCGACCGTTTTGGCAACAAATACTTCGAGAACATGGGCGAAGAGCTGCCTCGTAAGTGACGCGGGGTGGTGTGAGGCGGTCCTTGGACCCGCCCGCATCCCCCCCTTTGGGGGGAAGGAAGGAAGATCGACTGGCCCGATTGATGCTGATTTCTTGCAGTCCGTACGCGGTGGGTAGACTACAAGGTGTCGACATACGGTGATGCCTCCGAGATTGAGCCCGGCTGGTGAGTGCTTCCGACGTTGGTCCGCTGTCGGAATATGGACCCCCACCCCCGGCGGGGATGAGACTGACGGACTGACCGTTTCTAGGCACGCCTGGATCTCCTACATGGTTGATACCCCTCCCAACCAGGACAAGATCCTGCAGACCGGCCACCGCGTCTGGGAGCTGCCCGACCACCGCGCCAACCCGACGCTCAGCCGTGGTGCCTTCAAGACCTACTCCACGTGAGCCTCCCATGTTCCCGCACACCGTCCGACCTACCCACGACCCCTGGACTGATGATGGCTATCTAGGACCCGCCCCAAGATCAATGCCTGGACGCCCGTTGCGGCTCCCCGGTAAAAAACGAAAAACCCTCGCTATGGAATGATTTGGGATCCAGGACTGGGTGGAGAGGACCACTGCTGCTGGGTCCTGTGTAAATAAAGATGTCTGTCCGGTTTCTAGGTTGGCTTGAAATACAAGGGGTTTCTATTCTTTCACAAACACAAACGAGGGTGTAGACGGGAAACGGAAAACAAGAAAACGAAAGCTAGTCTAGCCAAGTTCCACTATACATCAAGTAAAACAAACTGCAACACAATTCTATCAAACAGCAGGCTGGATATTGAAAGGTATCTCGAAGGCCAAATCGACAACAAAGAAAAAATTAAGTAAAAAAATCAACCCAGGAAACCAAGACCCGTCGTGTCCGATAGAGTAGATACACAGATGGCACGAGCGAATGAATAAAATGAGGGAGAGAGGATAGGTAGTGAAGATGGATGGACGCCTGTTACAGCACGTACACCCCCGAGCCGAGATGCGACCAGTGTCGGATGGGGCGGCGGTCCTCCAGCTCGATGCACCACCACAGCACTTCCTTGAGCTTCTCCGTCTGCCCCTCCGCCTCGTAGGCCCGCGACAGCACGAACCACGCCTCGCTGTTGTCCCACGAGCTGCCGCGCTTCGTCAGCGCCGACAGCAGCGCGTGGGCGCGCTCGCGCGCCGCGATCCGGTTGAGCAGCTTGGCCTCGTCTTCCTGCGGGGCCGGCAACACCGGCGCGACCAGGGCCTGCGACTGTCGCTTGTCGAGGTGCGCACCCAGGGAGAAGTTGGGTCCCCGGCTGAGCCGCTTGGAGGTCTGCTCGGGAGTGGGCGGCACCGGCACGCGGGCCTGCAAGGATGCGTCTAGATCGATCTCCGGCTCGACCGGCTCCAGCGGGAGCTTGCGGTCCCAGATGTCCAGCAGCAGCGTGGCCAGGCAGATGGTCGCCTTGGGGTGATCCGAATCGAGCAGGAGGGCGTCTTCGAAGTGGCCCATAGCCTCGTGTGCGCGTCCCTGGGCCGTGGACAATAGGCCTTGCTCCGTGTAGAGGTCCGCCCGCAGCTCATCGGCGCTCCGCCCCACGGCCCAACCGCGCTGCCGGAAGCCCCGCGCGGACGAGTCTTCAGCCGCCACCAGCGCCTCCACGCGCACCACATGCTTGGCGGCCTCCTCTGACGCCTCGACCGCGTCGTCGAAGAGAGATGCGCGGCGGTAGAGGCCCGCGATCAGCAGCCAGGTCTTGACCAGCAACCCGAGCGCGTGCTTCTGGGATTGGACGCGCGGCAATTTGGTCACCACTTGCGCCGGCGAGTCGAAGCTGTACGAGGTCGGCACTCGGACGTCGTGCGTCGGGGGCTGGGCCGCGTGCCCCGCCGGTGGCGGCAGCCGGTCGTGGGTAATATTGTGCGGGATGGGGGGCAGCGGGTGCCGTGCGTTGGGGGGTTGCGAGCCGGGCGGGGACCGGGTGCCGTTCGCGTGGACTCCCGCTGATTCTCCGTCCCCGTTCACGGGGTCGGCCCCCAGTTTCCGGCCGCTGGTGCGCTTGCGGACCTTCTGTGAGTTCGATCGAGACACTGCGGCGGAACCCTCCGGGGTGTGGTGTCGCGCGTCGTCGGACACGTGGATTGTGGGCGGGGCGTCCGTGGTAGCGGGGGACTCCGCCGGACGCGTCGAGGTACGAGGGCTCTCCGGCGGCACTCCAGGGACCGGTTCGGGAATGCGCGGGACTTTGCTGCTGCGGCCGAAGATACTGCCCCGGAAGGTACGCGTGGACCCGGCAGAGCTTTTCGGCGGGGTCAGATGGTCCACGGGCTCTTTTCGTTCCTCCGACGAGAGGTCCAGGTCGTTGAACAGGGCGGCAAAGAGACCGAGAAGTTGGTCGCTATGGTTGACCGCGGCCTCGGGGCCCTCGACCAGCTCCACGAAGGCGAGCTGGGTCATGCGGGTCTCGAGGATGCGCTCCTTCTCGCGGCCGCGCAGGCGACGGATGAGGGCGTGAGTCAAACCGCCTGCGTTGGATGGATCCGGGCTGCTCGGCGACTTGGTGGCGCGTCGGTCGCCGTGCGTCAGTGATGTGACCGCGTTAGGGAATTGCTCGAAGGCGGCTTCGCAGGAACGCTCGGCGATGTCGAAGTCGTGCTTGGCGCTGAGGAGCAACGCCAGGAGGTGCCACATCGGGACCAGATCCCGCTCCCGGACGAAATGGGCCTGGGGCGGCGACGGACCGCCGGGAGCGGTCAATGCCGACTTGACGTAGTCCACGGCACCATCGAGATCGCGGTCCTCCGCTAGCAGGAGCGCCAGCGTGTAGAGCGACGAGCAGTTGGCGTCGTCCCCCAGGGTGGGGTCCAGGCTGCGTTCGAGGTAATCGATGGCCTCGGCGCGGATGTCGTCGCGCTTCTCGTTAACCGGGGTCCAGTAGGCCCAGTTCGCTAGGCCGATGCCAATGCCCCGGTAGGCCGTCGCCAGGTCCCGCGGGGCCACCGCCGGGGAGGCGGGGGAGCGCGTCCCGGCGGCCACCGGCTGTCCGTCCGGGCCGCTGTCGGCGTCCCCGTCCCCGACGTGCCGGGCAAGGACTGTCTTGATGAGGTCCACCAGCTCCCGGGCCTTCTCAGCCTGGGGCTTGGCCCCAAAGCAGCCGAGCATGACAATGGCCTCGGACAGGGTGCGCACAAAGGTCCCGTCGTTTTCCGTCGCCCCAAACTGGGCCCCCTTGGCGGCGCGTTCTTTGGCATCCGTGACGATCTCGATGTACGCATCTAACGCCTTGAGAGCGAGGTCGAAGTCCGCCAGGGACGCGTGGACCTGGAACAGCCGGCGCAGGATGAGATGGGAATGGTAGGTCTTGGTTGCCGCGCGGTAAAGGATCTAGAGGATGTGTTAGCAGCGCCCCAAGACCGTGCCGATGGATTGTTGCGAGACGAGCGCAGCGACTTACGTCGAGGACGGCGCGGCCAACAGCCACCTGGCCGCCGTCGCCCAGTTCCTCGTCGGTCCACTGAGGACCCCCGAGCACCCCCCAGTTCCCGATGACCTGCTCGACCCACTCCTCCACTTGGGTGTTGCGCGTGCTGGCGGTGGGGAATTTGACCTCGCGGAGCAAATTGGACTCGCAGATGGATTCGACTGATCGAAGCTCGCTGGCCAGCTGAGGACGCGCGGGGCCGCTGGCCTGAGGCGCATACGGCAGCTCGTGACGCAAGATGGCGGACAACAGGTCGTAGTAGGATTTCCAGATGAGGGACTTGGTGTTGGCCTCCCGCGCGGAGGCGGACGCGGCACTCCCGCGCTTGACGTGGGGATGGGCAGACCACAGTCGGAAGAATCGCAGTGCAGTCTGCAGCAGGGCGTCGTCGGCGCGGGGGCCCATATGGCAGGCCTTGTCGCCCGCCAGCAGAGCACCTTCAGCGACCAGCTGTTCGGACCACTGCAGAAATTGGGGGTTATTGAGCGAGGCGGCCTGACTGTAGCCATTGAGCCACAGGGTCAGGGAATCGAGCGTCTCCAGGGCCTCGTCGGCGCCGGCCACGGTGTGCTGCGCCGCCCCTACCGTCGGGTTAGCCACTTCAAGGCGGATTCTCTATGGGATAACACCACCCAGATACGCACCCTTAATGTAACATCCCTTGACGAGGCAGACCTTAGTCCACGGCGTCAGGTCCTCCCCGGCACTGGCAATATCCTTGAGTGAGTCGCTAAAGTCCTTGGGAAGACGGGCGACCGCCAACCCAGGCTCATGGAGGGTCCAATGTAGCCAGCCCAAACATACTTGGGCCTGGAAGATGTCCTGTCGGGGACTGTCGCCGCGGTCAATCGTGGAGAGTAGCGAGGGAATCAGTTCGGGGAGAGTAGAGGAGGCGGCGGAGGAGGGACGGGTATTCGAGGAATTTTTGTTGAGGTCGATGGCGACTTGGTGTTCAGCCGAAGCTACTTGGATGAGGCCTACGCATCAGGTCAGCCTCTCTCTCCTCCCATCGTCTGTCACCAGGGGATACACCCAGAAAAAGGGGGAGGGGGACGGACAAGACCGGTGCGGAGCATGTTTGGTGATCTTTCGGACGAGCTCCGGGACCTCCTCCCATTTATTCTGACAGCGCGCATTGTCCAGGGCGACAATGTAGCGTTGCGCCTTCTCGGATTCTCGACTCTATCATAGATTGGTGTTATCATCAGACGTTGTGACCCATACAAATCATGTGGGGGGTTCCGTATAGTCAAGAATAAGGCTGAGGGAACACGTCAGGGGTGGGGGAGGAATGTCGGAGGCCAGCGAACAGGGAGAGGAATGTTCACACCAAACGAGGCAAGTCAAATCGACAGAGAGAAAGAGAAGAAGAGACTCACGGCCATGATCTGAGGCTCCAGTGGAAGACGAGGGAGAAGACAACAGAGCGAGTGTGGGGGGGAAGACAGGCACGAGACAAATGAGTGAAGAATCTGGGGAAGTACCAGGATAAACAACAATTCCCCCTCAAGCCCAATCAACCATTGTGATCCACAGAACCGGGCTCAATCTATAAATAAATCAACCAGACGAACTCCAGGAGGGGAGAATGAACGAGAAGGATTGACTGCAGAGAGAGAGAGAGGGGAGAAGAGAGAGGAGGAAGAGGAGGATGAGAAGATGATGACGATCTTCGGCCAGGGGAGATTGAGGCCGGTTCCTGTATGGTACAATACCCGTCCATACCCATCCATTCCATACCACAATACCATTGTCGGCCGTATCCGGTAATACCGTACGCCGGGTATCGTATCCTGCCCGAGGCTTCACGTGGTCCGGGCGGTGAGCGGTGTCTTTTTTTTTTTTTTTTTTTTTTTCCTTTCTCCAAATTATACAGGAAGCATCGCAACTTTAGCTTCACTTTTCATCACCCACTTGGCTCGGGATATACTCCTGAAATATCCCGTCATGGCCTCGCTATCAGTGCTCCACGCTGTGAATCATCGTCTCACGAACCTTCCGGTCAAGCAACTCCCGGCCATCACCGCCAGCTTGGCCGTTTCTCTCTCCAATTGCGGGGAGTTGCTGTCGTCCCCTCAGTCCCTGTCGCAAAAGTCGAAATCGGGCAAATCCGATGCAAATTCCGACAATGCGATCCAGGTGCACCGGCTGATGACGCGACTGTCGAGTCTGCTGCAAGATCGCAGCCCCGAAGGGCGATGGACGGCCGTGGTGTTGATCAAGGCGGCAGTGGAGGCTGGACAATGGGAAATCCTCCGCTCGTGTGAGCCGCTGGTGCGCGGTCTGATTGCGATACTGACGGTATGATTGAAAGAGAGGAGTTTCGGTTGAGGAAGGGGCCCGAGTTCGTGGCTAATGGTTTAGAAATCCGATCCCAATTCCACCAAGAAAATGGCCCTCATCACCTTGACCCGCATCTTCCACCTCACCTACCAGTACCCCACCCTCGTGCGCGAGATTACCACCCCGTCGCTGCCCGGGTTCGTCACGTCCGCTTTGAATTTGATCTCCGTGAAGCCCTCGTCCGAACCCGTGCGCCGCCTGAAGCCCCATACTCCCTTCGTCGAGATCGTCCTCCAGGCCCTCGGGGAGCTGATCGTCCGTCACCCGACCACCTTCCGCCCCTTCTCCGCGCAAATCCATAGCGTGCTGCTGGCGATCATAGGGTCGACGTCGCCGTGTTTCCCGGATCCAGTGGTGGACGTGGCGGAGCGACTGTTCGTGTCCCTGCACCATTGCGCGCCGAAGAACGCTTCGACCGACGAGTGGAAGAGCGCCTGCCACATGGCCATCGCCTCGGCGCACGAAACCGCCCAGTCCGTCTTCCGCTCAGTCGTGGAGCAGTGGGAGTCGGTCGATCCGGCCACGAGGAGGTCCGCGAGACCGTCGGACTACAGCCAGGAGGTGGGTGGCCGGGGGGATGCCCTGGGACTCGGAGCCTGGCATAGTGTGCACGCCGGTGTGGATCGGCTCGTCATGCTGCTGCGGCTGCTCTCGACCTTCCTGGAGACCCCCACCGCGTCAGCAGTCGCCATCCCCATCGGGACCATCCTGGACCTGACGTCGCGACTGACATCGCTGACGGTGCCCTCCCCCGGGCGAGAGGTCCAACCCAACCCGCAGATTAGTCGCACCGAGCGAGAGGAGCTCTTCACCGAGCTGCCCCGCATCCACACGGCCTGCCTGCAGCTGCTGCTCACGCTCTCCAGAACCCTCGAGTCGGCAGTAACCCCCGTGGGCCAGACCATCCTGGAGCAGACCCTCTGGGTCTTCCCGGCGGAGCGATGGAGCCGCCAGGTGCGCTCGTCGACCTACTCGCTGGTCCAGGAGCTCCTCCCGCACCTGGGTCCCACAATGTCCCGACAGAGCGTCTCCGCGCTGACGGGTCTCATCCGGGCCTGCTGCAGCGATCTCCTCCCGCCGACTACCGACCAGACCGCCCCCGCCGCCGACACGAAGGGCAAGGCGAAATCCAACCCGACGACCGCCAACGCCGACTCCTTCCTGAACCCTACTCTCAAGCAGACCCGGCTAGCCGACTCGTCCTCCTCCCCAGACCTGCACCGCACCGCCGTGGCCTTCCTCCCCGCCGTCCTCATGCACGCCCCTATCGAGCACCTGTCGCCCGCCCTGCGCGCCGAGATCGACCGCACCGTCATCCTAACAGCCGACAAGGACGCCATGCTCGCCAGCGTGCTCAACCCCATGCCCGCCATGAAGGGCCGCGCCATCGCACCCAGCATCCTGCCCTTCCTCTCGCGCAGCGCGCCCACCTCACCCGACGTCGAGGCGCTCATCCGCCCGCGCATGCCGGTCCTAATCCCCACCTCAACCACCCTCGGCACCTACGATGCCATGGACGAGTCGGAGTCGGAGTCGGAGTCTGACCCCAAACCCACAGCTACGATCCCATCCCAAACCAAATCCGGCTTCCTCCAAACCTCTTCTTCCACCACAATGCTCCAAACAGCCGCTGCGCCCCAGCAGCCCCCGACCCCACCACTGAGCAAGCGCACCTACGAAGAGGAACCGCAAGCCGTCCGCCAGCCACAACTACAATCAGCGCAGACCACCGCGTCCGAATCCGCCACCAGCAAGAAGCCCCGTGTCGCGGCTGAGAACACCCTGTCGTCGTCTCTTGGCGCGGCCTCGCCGGCTACTTTCACGGGCACGGCGGCCATCCCGGCGCCTGTGGCCTCGGGGATCACCGCTGCGGCGGCCCCTGCTCCTGTCCCGACGAGTGGAGTAGGTGCATCGTCGGCGGCGGCGGAGGAGGATGAGGACGAGAGTGGTGATGATTTACCTGCTTTGAATGTTGATCCGGATACGGATGATGATGATGACGATGTGAGTATGGATGGGTGATTGGTATATAGAGGAGACATAGAGGCATAATATAATACATATACTATTGTCATGTTTAGTATCTTTACCTATGCAGCGTAAACATATATATCCGTATACGTCCAAGCCCAACTCTCTAGCCCAGATCTACTTATATCTAAATAATCAAATGAAAATATAGAGCGAAAAGGCAGAAAGGGAGGAGGGAAAAAATCACATAATCCGTATCCCGCGTTCCCAGAAACTCCCCCCATCCCAGACCTTCATCCACGAGCCCTCCCAACACCACCAGCCCTCGCCGTCCGCCCCCGATCCCAGGCCCAGGCCTCGCAACGGACTCACCGGCAGCGGCTCCGTCAGGAACAGTCCGCTGCGGGCGAAGTCGTCTACCACGAGCGGACCCGACCAGGCCAGCCAGGCGAAAACGAACAGCAGATTGGCAGTGCGGCGCAGCCACCGCGGCGGAGGATGATGCGGGGAGGGGAAGAAGACGAACGAGCAGGCGGATGAGAGGATGTCCTGGATGGTGATGCCGACAGCTTGCAGCAGGAAGAAGCAGAACGTGTCGCGGATGGGGCGCGTCTCGGCGATCTGCGTGTAGCTGCCACAGGCGTGAACCAGGCCGCTGAGCCCGAAGCCGATCATGGTCGTTGCGGTTCGGCGGACGGCGCGGTTGGTGGATAGTCGGGCTGGGAGGATCCGGGCTAGGAGCCATTTGGCGGAGGAGGTGAATCCGAATCGGAAGAGCTGGTGCCACCATTGGACCCAGCAGCCGCCAAGGCCGTGGTCCAGGAGAGAAGGAAGGAAGGGGCCGAAGGTGGCGGGATAGAGCCAGGGGGCGTCAAGAGGGGCTGCGGTGAGGGAGCGAGCGGCGTTGGGGAACGCGAGTGACAGGCCGAGGAAGATGATCGGGTTGAAGGCCGTCACGTAGCTCATGGCCGCGAAAACACCGATGCCGGCTAAGAACAGCCGGTAAAGGCGGATTGCCCAGGGGATGTCGGGAAGTATGGCACTGATTGGGAAGGGAACGGGTGGCGGCGGGGATAGGGCGCCTGCGGAGAAGTACAGGTCGCGCATCATGAGCACCTTGATCGCATCCAAAGCGAGGTAGGCCTTGAGACAATGCACGAAGGCGGCACGCAAACGAGACCAACCGTCCACAGTGGGCGTCGTGGGTGTCACTGACTGGGGGCCCCTCACGGGAGGGGAGGGACCCAGCTGCGATTGCACCGACGGGGGCAGAGCATCCATGATGGGCAGACGCCAGTTCCATTCGGGGCCACGCATGTTAAAGAGCAGGCCGAGCGCCCAATTCAAACGATGTGCCAACCCCTGGGGATATGGCTGCCACGCCAGAAGCTCTTCCGAAGTGCGACACGTGACGGCATTGGCGGCCTGGCCTGCAGATTTGTTGGATTCTGCTCCTGGACGGCGTCGCTCAATCCGCTGGAAATCTCGTTCCGGATCATTGAAGATGAGAAGAGTGCTACACCAGATACTCCACCACGATGCGACGAGGCCTGGCATGTAGCCATTCCCTCCCAGCAGTGACCGCCGATGCAAGATTACATCGCAAGCCAGACCGATGATAAGGCAGAGAACCAGAGGTCGCAGGAAACATGTCCCTCTCCGTTGCGGTATCAACAGCGCTGATAAAGACAGGCCTATGAAGAGGACATAGTGCCAGAGAAAAAAGGGGCTGAGTTCTCCTGTCCGGATGAGGGTCTCAAGGCGGTCCCGATACTCATGATTAACTTGACGATATGACCGGAACACAGGATCGGCCATGGAGATCAGAATTGGACAATTCTGTCGCGACTTGAAACCGAATCCGTGCGATCCGCTAAGTGGTTCTGTGATGTTTATGCTTCCGTTGTTCCAGGGAAGAATTCAGCCGTGGAGCCACCCAAGAATGTATGTTTGTTGGTGTCAGAATATGCAGTCGGTCAGCCACGAGTCTGCTTAGATAATAATGACCGGTGAGTCGGAGATTTCCTTCTGCTCGTGGCACAGAACAAGCCATTCTAGAGTAATTGAAGAGTCGACTGCTCAGATTAGCAGGATCAGTCTCTCTTCCTATCCGTGTTTGCAAGGGGAATCCATCGGTTCCCATGACATTCTGCCCAGGGTCGTTGTTTTTCGACCATGGAACCGGGTCCACCATAAACGCGATTCCATATTTGAAAGACCCCGTAGGGAGAATCCTTGACTGCAGGTGTTCATTGCAAATCTACAGTTCTGCTGACCATCGAGGGACGAGAAGACCAAGCCAAGCGAACGAGGGATCGATATGGGGAAGAGGAGAGGAGAAGAGGAGGAGAAGAAGAGAAGAAAGAGAAAAGAAGAAAAAGAGAGGAAGTCCCGTGACTGTCAACGTGATCCATCATTTCTCATCAGATTTCCATCTTCAACTTCAACTTCAACTTCAACTTCATCTCTTCCGTCTCCCTCTTATCTCTTCCTCTCTCCTGGATCAACCTCCGGGTAAAACATGGTCAAGCTTCCCCAGCAGTGGATACTCCCAATCCCCGACTAAACCACAGAAGGATTCCAGGGTTAATATAAGCCAAGCCCCCACTTTTATCTCCGGTCAAATGAAATGAGCTTTCACTCATTCGTGCCCGAGCAGTCTAGCCCCTTCCCTCCTTGTCCATTCATAATTCCCGGTTAATAAGACAGAGAACAAGAAAAGGAAAAAGAGAAGAAGAGAAGAAAAAGAAAAAATGAAACAAAGATGGGCTGTGTTCCCTAGTGTCCGGATTACGTCGTCCACCACGAAACACCCCCGTCAGCGTCATCTCGAATGCTGGTGTATCCCGAGGACACCATTGGAGATGGAGCTCTGCGGTTGGCAGCCTGGTCCAATCCCAACAATCTCGCGTAAGCCCGATCTTATGCTATGAAATCTTGTGAGGAAGATGGCTGCATAACCGACGATTCGACGACCCACTCGCTCGCATGGATATCACCTGTCTCTCCGGTGATATCGCTGATTGGGCCAAACACCGCCACCACTCTTGTTGACTGGCGTCGGTCTTAAGCGATGGCTCGCATAAAATCCGGAATGAACGGCACAAGTGAGTTCGATGGAAGAATTCGAAGGATGGAGGCGCTGGAGGCGCCCAAGGAAGCCCAATCAATATGGGCCCCGCTCCCTGTCTTCGCCCGGTCCACTGGGAGTATAATTATGTAGGTACGGTGTGCTTATGACCAACTGTACTTATGAACAAGTCATTATGCATCCGGATCGCTCGCGGCGGGAGACTATATTAGATGAACGCCTTCCCACTCTTTTTTCTGTTAGATTGTCTAGACTCTTTTTCTACCCAGCACCCTAGCCGGTCCCATGGCAGTCAGCCGATAAGAACTGACCCTTGCTCCCCTCTCACCCCCATGCACTGGTCGATGCCATTTTCAGCCTCCCCACGATCCTATCACCGGTGATAGCACAACCCATCGGACTACCACAGCCTCGTGTGCTGAATCTCTTCTCTCATGAGCAATTCGACAGCCGATGCGGGGGAGCCCGTCAAGCCCACGCGCATTCCACACTGGCGCCTCCTTTTTGACCAGGGGGTACTCACGCAGGAGATCATCGACCATGACTATCCGGGGTCCGGCACGGATGAAGATCCGTACGCAGTCACTTGGATCCCAAATGACCCGCGCAATCCCCTCAACACGACCATGAAGACCAAATGGATCTATACCAACGCGATGGCTTGGGCCACCCTCGCGGTGTCGATGGTCTCGTCAGCGTACACGGGCGGCATCGAACAAATTCTCCAAGAATTCCGAGTATCGACGGAAGTGGGCACGCTGGGCGTCTCGTTGTTCGTCGTTGGATTCGCCGTCGGCCCCTTGGCGTGGGCCCCGCTCTCGGAGCTCTTTGGTCGCCAGTATTTATTCCTGGTCAGCTACTTTGGGCTCACGGTGTTTAACGCGGCGGCCGCTGGCTCCCCGAACATCGAGTCGTTGATTATATTCCGTTTCCTGGCCGGGGCATTTGGTTCGTCCCCGCTCACCAACGCCGGTGGTGTCATTGCGGACCTGTTTCCCGCCAGTCACCGCGGCCTAGCTATGAGCATCTTTGCGGCGGCGCCCTTCTTGGGTCCCGTGCTGGGCCCGGTAATCGGAGGGTTTCTCGGCATGAACGAAGGGTGGCAGTGGGTACTAGGCTTCCTGGCCATCTTTTCCGGGGCGCTCTGGATCTTCTGCGGCCTCATCGTGCCCGAAACCTATGCACCGGTCCTGCTCCAGCGCCGCGCCGCGCGACTTTCCAAACTCACCGGGAAAGTCTACCGGAGCAAACTCGAGATCGACCAAGGCAAAAAGACTCTGGCGGGTGCCTTCAAAACGGCTCTGTCTCGTCCCTGGATTCTTCTCTTCCGCGAACCCATCGTGTTGCTTCTGTCGATCTACATGTGAGAACCCCCCCCCCTCTCCCTCCCTCCCGGGTCACGTCTTTGCTTGGTTTGGTCTGAAGCTGACTATGCACAGGGCAATTATATATGGAACCTTGTACATGATGTTTGCCGCCTTCCCCATCGTATATCACGGTGAACGGGGGTGGAATCAAGGAATTTCCGGCTTGGCGTTCCTGGGGATCATGGTGGGCATGATGTGCGCCGTCACTTATACAATCTTTGACAACAAACGCTACGTCAACACGCAGGCGAAGCATAATGGGTTTGCACCCCCCGAGGCCCGCCTGCCTCCCTGCCTCGTCGCCACAGTCGCTATTCCCATTGGCCTGTTCTGGTTCGCCTGGACGAACTACCGAGAAATCCACTGGATGGCCAGCATCGCCGCCGGCGCGCCGTTTGGATTCGGCATGGTCTTGGTTTTCCTGAGTCTGATGAATTATTTGATCGACGCTTATACCATTTTCGCCGCGTCCGTGCTTGCTGCCACCTCCGTCCTGCGTTCGCTCTTCGGCGCTGTCTTTCCACTCTTCACGACCTACATGTACAAGGATCTGGGCGTGCACTGGGCATCCAGTATCCCGGCCTTCCTCGCCGTGGCGTGTGTACCCTTCCCCTTCCTATTCTACAAGTACGGCCCGTCCATCCGCTCGCGGTGCAAATACGCCGGCGAATCCGAAGCCTTCATGCAGAAGATGATGGCCCAGTTCGTCAAGCCGGCCCAGGAACATCAAGCAGGAAAGACCGACGCGGTCCTGGAAGAGAAATCAATCAGCGAGCAGGGCTCAACGCCAGCCGGCTCATCCGCAGATCAACTCGGCGCGCCGGGCCCCAGTCCCGCTGCACAGCGTGCACAGTCGATCGCCTCGCAGGCGTCGTCGGGCCCAACATCGCAGACCGTGTACGATGCGAACCCGTATGACATCGACCGCGTTAACACGCGGGAATCCTTTAAAAATTAATCTGGTGGGGTTAAGGAGGTCCGAAATTATGCAAATTACTTTTCATAATACATATCGAGCGTGCATGGGAGTGAGCTGACATTGTTTGTTCTGTTGGCCCCCTCCCCTCTTTTTTCATATTGTGAGCATGTAGCATGAGGTCAGGATAGCTGTTAATTAACGATTTAACCCATACCATTGGCTCTGTATTCTGACTCGACGTGTCTCGAATATACCAGTTGCATAGTGGAGAATCGCAACATGTACAAGAAATCTGAGCACAAATATCCGAAACCTATTGATAAATGACGGTAAACGACCAAGATACCGAGAAAAAATCCATTAAATAGTACCGTCATGACGCTACAAAGTTCCCAAACCCGACACACGGCATAATGATGCCCTCTTTCCTCGCAGAAAATCAAAGCAGAAAACAGAACAATCATCCCAGCAACTGCTCAATATCAGCGATCCGCGTAGTACGATCATCCCTCTTCTTAGTGGCAGTCTCCCGAAACGCAGCGAGCATCAGCTTGCGCTTAGTCTCCTGGATAGCGAGGACGCGGTCCTCGATGCTGTCCTCGATGATGAGGCGCCAGAAGGTGGTCTCGCGGGTCTGGCCGAGACGATAGACACGGTCTAGGGCCTGGGATTCGATGGCGGGGGCCCACCACGAGTCGGTCAGGATGGCCTGGTTGGCGGCGACGAGGTTGAGACCGACGCTGCAGACGCTGAGGCTAGCGAGGAGGACGGTGCAGGAGGGGTCCTTGGAGAAGCGGTGGGAGGCGTTGTCGCGGGCGACGGAGGACATCTTGCCGTCGATGCGGGCGAAGTTGATGCCGTGGCGGTGGAGGTGCGGTTCGAGGATGTTGAGGAAGGAGGTCCATTGGCTGAAGACGACGGTTTTGGTGCCTGGGGCTTGGCCCTTGGCTGTGAGGATCCTGATGAGCGCTTCGATCTTGCTGCTGGGGTGGTCCGGGTCTGCTGCGCGGCTGCTGTTGCTGTCGTCGTCGGCGGATTCGCCCATACTGACGGCGGGGGAGACGAGCGTGTCGGTGTTTTCGATGTCGGCTCGACACATGGGGCATTTGTGCTGGCGCTCGATGACCTGCTCGATGCAGCCGCGGTCGAAGGAGTGGGCGCAGGCGGTGATGACGGGCTGTTCGAGGGTGTCGAGGCAGATGGGGCAGGTGTCTTGGCTCTCGATGCGGATCTGCAGGTTCTCTTGGAGGGTTTTGATGTTCTCTGGTGTGAGCGGGATGACTTTGTGTTTGTCGAGAAGCTTGGCGAGGTTGTCGACGCGGGTTTTGCAGAGCGCCCAGTGGTTGCAGACTTGTCGGAGGCGCAGGATGACCTCAAGGAGGTTGGAGTACGTCGTACTGGATTTGTCTTGGGACTTGAAATCTAGGAGCATACCCTTGGCTTCGGATCTGGGAGATAGAATAGTTAGCGGTGGGTATCAAACAGCAGGGAGGCAAGCATGCATACTGGAACATGTCATATTTCTCCTGTTCGTGCGGGTGGAATTTCACGCGGAGGATGCGCGAGGCGAGCGGCGGCAGGCGCAGGTTCACGAACTCCATGTCCTTGCGCCGTCGAAGACACAGGGTGCTCATGAGGGCCTGGAGGAGCAAACGAGCATTAGGGTCCTCGTACATGAGAGGTCGCACTAGAACACCATTGAACACCGCCGGGTCTTCCAGGCCACCGGTAATCCCAAGGAAGCGAATCTGCGAGTACAGGTCTTTGAGCGAGTTGATGATCGGCGTGCCCGTCAAAGTCCATCGGGAGTCCGCGCGTAGATGACACGCGGCGAGGGCACCCTTAGAGCGCGGATTTCGGATAGTGTGTCCTTCGTCCAGCACAACACGCCGCCAGTGGACGGAAAAGAGCCCCTTGGCCGACTTTTTCTTGGAATCGGGCTTGTATTCCATGGCCAAGGCGCCGTAGCTGGTGACCACCACGTCGTACTGGGCTAGATTTCCCGCCTCCTTTTTCCCGGAGCCGTGGTAAATGAGCACCCGTGGGGCGTCCTCGCGGTGCGTATGGTCGTTCATTTGATCCTTCCAGTTGCTCATCACGCCGACTGGGCTGACAATGAGAGTCGTCTTGGTCGCGCCCTGGGTCCTGGGCTGAGGACTAGCTAGGATCAACGAAATGACCTGGATGGTTTTCCCCAGACCCATGTCGTCGGCCAGGATGCCACCACTCGCCATGGGTGGGGCTTTGGACGTCGAATAGTTTGTTGCAATGTTTCTAAATCTGTGGCCTTCGCGCTTCCAGAGCTGCACCACGTCATCGGAGGCGGGTGCCGGATAGGTCGGATTCTCTTTATCCATCATCCACGCCAGCCCCTGGCGTTGATAGGGAAGGAGTTGGGTCGAGAGAGCCGGGGGCACATCTGCCATGGGCATGTTGGCCAGGTCAGACTCACTCAAGCCAAAGTTCTCGGTCACTTGGCCGATATCCCTGGGATTGAATGTGCTACTCTGGCCGATGATGTCCTCTAGGTTTTCCTCCGAGATACCTTCCCCAGCCATGAGATTCGACAAACCTAGATCACTTTGGCCTTGATACTGAATACCCTTGCCCGAAGCCAGCGCGCGGGCTCTCTTGTCAGCCGCCTTCTGCGCCTTCTCTTGCTCCTTCTTTCTCCGGGCCTCCTCGCGTTCTTTGCGCTTGAATTCCGACAGGGGCAGTTTATCGGCCTCCATCTGACTCTTGAGACCCTGGCGCCTCACTGGGTCACTGGGACCGAAGAGCCGTACCAGGATGGGGCAATCGAACGCGCCAATGACACCGGTCAGCACACCTTCGAGGATCAAGGTACGCTGGTCCATGTACTTGGCCAACTTGGCAGCCATCACGCGGGGGATGTGGCCGATCTGTTCGCGCATGACGTTTTCAACGCGGATAGCATTAGAGTCATAGGGGTTGTCGGGCTGTCTTCTCAGAATGACCGTCTCGCCTATGGTGGCATATCCGCTGTAAAAGCGGACGCCGACGATTTTGGTGCGAATCTCCCCATACAGCATAACGCTGGTGGCGGCCGACACGTCGACATCTTGACTCCCCTGGATTAGCCCTTCGGCTTCTGCATCGTCATCCTCGGCCTGGGAGAGAGGAATGAAGGATGTCTCTTCCCCGAATCGCTGGGTGGGGGTGGTGGCTGCGCGGTGTACCTTGGGCTCTGGGCCATTATCACCCTCAGGATCGACGTGGTTGAGCCGTCTTTTGGCCGAAGGACGACCCATGAGAAACTAGACTAAGCGACGATGAATGAACAAGATATAAAAGAATCGTGGTGAGTAAGATGAGTTGAGAGGGATCTAGAAATAAGGAGTATGAAGTATGAAGCACGGAGAAACGGCTCCACAGGAATCCATTGGAGTGACATGAGGCGCTCTAGTCCAGATGTGGTTTAGCGTCGTGATTCTTCAACACGCTAAGACACGGTGTCATGTGATGGCACCTGATGGGAAGCACGTGGTCTGGGACATAGTTGACTCAGCACTCTGATGCTATGCTATGCTGTGCTGTGCTGTGCTTGCTGATCTAATCTATCCTCGTTATCCACTGGTTATCCATCGGGTCGATCCGACTTCGGAATAGCTTCATCCTCGCCTTGTTCCTGCCCGCGTATATCTCCAGGACGCGTGACTCCAACCAAGTTCAGCGGCAAGGAGCCAACAGATGCATTGATCACTAGTTTATCTGACCGTATTAGGGCAATGTATCCAGTCAATATATTAATTGGTGATCATCTACCCCGAACCGTTCTGTCAGATCGAAACGACCAGAGGATACTTAATTGTCTCATCTTATCGGTACCGTTGCCTTTCTTCTCCCCTGAACATGTGCTTTTGGGATACTGATAGGCTAACTAGTCCTTCCGAGTGGCCAAGGAAACAGTTGAAGAAAATTGGCAGCGGTGTCGATCCTGTCGATCAGCCTGAAGGATTCAAACTCTATCCCATTTGTAGTTAGAAATGTCTCACTCGACCTACATATTTTGCTTATTTTTGTCAACGGATCCACGCACAGGAACTTTAGTGGACATGGTCGCAGAACCGGATCCCTCCAGTCCTCTGTTGACACTGGCTGGCTGAGTTTCCTGTGGTTTAAGAGGAAAATGGTTGGTTGGGTAGGGCCATTTGGTCCCCTGAGACCTCATCCTTCTTCCTTTGCTATGTGAACATCTCCATTCACACAACGGTCGAACAACCATCCTTGTGTGTTGAGAACATGGACTACCACCGTAGTAAAGATGGGGGTCGGTTCACCTTCATCCCCATGACCAGTGAGACCTCTTTCGGCAGCCCTCCGCCGACCCGCCGACCATTTTCGATAATTGACCGGATCTTTTTGAGATCTCCAAATGCCCGGTTTCTCGGTTCCAGTTGGTCCCTGGAGATTCTCAACAGCGGGATAGCCCTCGCGTCGTTCGCAAGCATTGTGGCAGTCCTCGCTTGGTACGATGGCCGACCCATGCCTGACTGGCCGGAGGGCATCACACTGAACGCGATATTGTCAGTGTTGACGAGCATTATGAAAGCTGCCATGGTCCTCATCATCACCGAGGCGCTGTCGCAACTCAAGTGGTCATGGTTCAGTCAGCGGAAGCAGTTGAGCGATCTGGCGGTGCTGGACGCGGCCAGCAGGGGCACCCCAGGCGCGATTTTGGTCCTCACCCGGTTTATGCCCAAGTCAGAAGAACCTTGACCCGTGCGGCTTGGATTCAGACATGCTAATCCAACCCAGGCATTTGGTCAGCCTTGGCTGTTTTGTCCTCGTTATCGCCGTCGCTATCGCTCCCTTTGTGCAGCAAATCGTTGCCATCCAATCCCGCCCTGTGCACACTCCAGCGGCACCGTCTATCCGAATCTGCAACACCAGCACCTACACGGATTATGCCGAGGGTGAGGGCCCTGGCTTGAACAAGCTCCCGTTAGATACGACGGCAGCGCTGTACAGCGGCATCTTCCAAAGCCAGAGCACTGCCAGTGATGGGAGTCTGGTGTCGTGCCCGACGGGGAACTGCACATTCGCTCCGTATCAGTCCCTGGGCTTTTGCTCTCGCTGCTCCAACATCACTGATCTGCTCAGTGTGACGACCACGGGGGGCAGTAGCCTCTCGATGAGGACCTCGAACTTCACGCTGCCCAACGGATGGAAATTCCAAACCGGCATGGGCTTGAGGAATCTCATGAACAGCACGACCGGTCGGCCTCTGCTGCGCGTGGACGCGGCCAATTTGCCCATCATCCTCAACTTCACGGCCATTAGTTCCCCCGGGTTGGGCTCGACCGCCACTGCCACCGAATGTGCATTGTATTTCTGTGTTCAGACGTACGAAGCCAGTGTGGCCAACGGGAAATTCACCGAGAAAATACAGTCCACCGCGTCCTCGGAGATCACAAAGACGGCTGACAACCCCGTCCAAGACATCCGGCTGACCCCGGAGACCTGCTATGTCAATGGAACGAAACAGGCCCCAGAGAGATGCACCTATGAAGTGAACTGGCTCAGCCGCATATCCATGTCCAACTCCCTATCGTCTATGCTCGAAGGTGATGGTTCGCGGATCATCAGCAACCGACCGAGCTGGTCCTCTGAAACCGTGCGCGCCGTCTACGGTTTCACCGGCAACACTACGGAGATCAATTCCGTGTTCGACTCACTGTCCACTGCACTGACCAGGCACGCACGATCGTCGGTGTGCCGCGCCCGCACGGTGACCGGCATCACCTGGGGACAACAGTCGTTTGTCCACGTGCGGTGGGGCTGGTTGGTCCTGCCCGGGGTGCTGGTGGTTCTTAGTGTCATCTTCCTGGGCATCACGATCTTCCACACCCGGCACCAGTTTATCTGGAAGTCCTCCCCGTTGGCTCTCTTGTTCTCCGGGCTAGGATTCGAGGCGCCGACCATGCGGGATCCCACGCTGAGCGGGATGGAGGATATGTCCCGCAACATGAACGTGTGGCTGGAGAGCTCGAGGGGCAGCGTCCGGCTCCGGGAGGATGCTCGGTAAATCTCCATATCTCAATACGAGTACTCTAGGGTATTCTTGCCGGGGTAGGTGACGCTGGAGTCTGTTAAGGTTGGCCCATGGAACCCTCCATTACTCCACTCTGGTTCACATTCATCATCTACAAATGTACATATATAACATGTATTTAATATGCTTCTTCATCACGATCCGTCTCTTCTCAGCTAGGTACCCTGGAGTGATCAGCCATTCTAACGGAGGTACAGTCAGGGGCATTCTGGGGCAGGGATGTGTCGCCCTGGACGAATGTCTTCCTTCCACTAACGATGTCGACAATTCATTGATGGTCCTACATTATCAAAAAGTTTTCAACATTATAACTCCTAATAAAAAGGGGAAGAATGACAAGACATGCACGATGTCGATCGACCCCCTCCCACGTGAGTGAGGGGTTCATATATCTTTACCCCGTCTTTCCCTCCGCCTTCCTCATCCATCAACTCACAACCCCGCTCAACTGCTATCTGACACGCGCAAATGACAATGGAATACCCCCGTCCTGACTTCCAGCGGTCCTCGCTGAACTGGACCTCGCTCAATGGCCCGTGGTCATTCGCCTTCGATGATACCGACGCTGGGCTCTCGCAGTCGTGGCCGCAAACCGGTCTCCCGGCCACCCAGACTCGACCCATTCAGGTACCCTATGCCTTCCAGGCCCCCGCTTCAGGGATTGGTCTGCGTGAAGCCCACGAAGTTATCTGGTACGAGCGGACCATCCGCGACATCCGTCCGGGGGGAGCCTCGGATCAGCGTCTGCTTCTCCGATTTGGCGCCGTCGATTATGAGTGCTCCATCTGGCTCGACGGTGTCCCAATCGGAGGACACACAGGCGGCCACGTACCATTTGACCTGGACCTAACGGACGTCTTTCGTTCGCTTGCGGCCGGTGGAGAGAGGAAGGAGACGGCCCGACTGACCTTGCGCGTGCGTGACTCACCCACCGATCTGGCTCAGCCCCGTGGAAAGCAATACTGGGGCCCTGTGCCGGAGAGTATCTTCTACACACCGTCCAGCGGGATCTGGCAGTCCGTCTGGCTAGAGAGCGTCCCGGCCATGCGCATCGGATGCAGCAGTGCGGGGACCGTTCTACGGTCCGACGATATCACTTCCGGGACGCTGCACGCGATCGTCGCGGTAACTGGGCGCCAACCGGTCGCTGGGCCGGCCAGTATCCAGATCACCGCCAGTCTAGGGGGCAAACCGGTGAGTACAAGCCCACGCTCGCCTCTACCCAAGGATAAGGACTATGTACGCATCGACCTCGACGTGACTCTCCCCGCCGCGGACCGACCACGCGGGGGCGTATTCAACGCTGACGGGGCCTGGCATGACAATGGCACCGCGCTGTGGGCACCAGAGCACCCCATCCTTTACGAAATCTTGCTCAGCCTGTACGACGCAGCAGGGACCCTCGTCGACGAGGTCCACACGACGACTGGCATGCGCAGTCTCTCCTGGCAAAACGGTGACGGGACCTTCCGCCTCAACAACAAGCCTTACTTCCAGATGTTGGTCCTGGACCAGGGCTACTGGCCCGAAACTGGACTGACCCCACCGTCCGGTGTTGCCTTGCGCACGGATATCGAGCTAGTCAAACGCGCGGGATTCAACGGCTGTCGCAAGCACCAGAAGATCGAGGACCCACTGTTTCTGCACTGGGCCGACAGACTGGGCTTCATGGTGTGGGGGGAGATCGCGAATGCGTACGAGTATAGCCACGAGCTGGTGGAGCGCATCACTGCCGAATGGGCTGACTCGGTGCGCCGAGATCGTAACCATCCCAGCGTGGTGACCTGGACCCCAGGCAACGAAAGCTGGGGGTACCCGTCTCTGAAGGACAATGTCGAGCAGCGGAACCACATTCGCTGTCTCTACTATCTGACCAAGTCGGTTCCCTATCGACTATTACACAGTAACGTGAATCACATGCTAACTATAGTATAAACAGATCCCTCGACCCCAGCCGCCCCATCAACGACAACTGTGGCTGGGAACACGTGCAAACTGACCTCACCACATACCACGACTACAGCGACTCGGCCCAGCTGACGTCCACCTGCGCCGACTTTGAAAACGGCATCCTCGGCCCCAAAGACAACGGCCATCGCGCCATGTTCGTCCCTCCCGTCTCCGCCGGCTCGGTCACGCTCGATCCCGGCGCAAAGCACGTCCCCGGTGCACCGGTCATCTGCTCCGAGTTCGGAGGGGTGAACATCAAGCCCCCGAAGGATGTTGTCGCCTCGGACCGCGACTGGGGATACACGACGGCGAGCAACGCAGCTGATTTCCTGGTCCGGTTGGAGAAATTGGTGATGGGGATTGTGAAGGGAGGATTTACCTGTGGGTTGGTTTATACGCAGTTGTACGTCTTGTCTTACTTGTCCAGTGCTATTGTGTATGGTCCAATATGGAGATTGGCTGACCAGTCTAGATGCGACGTCGAGCAAGAAGTCAACGGGCTGTACGCCTACGATCGCGGCGAGAAGGTTCCTCCGGCCGACATCAAGGCCATTATGGACGCAGCGAAAGATTACTACTTTCAGCATGTGGTGCCGATCTCAAAGGCTTGAGGAATGGCTCTGAGATTAGCTGACTGTATTCATTGAGATCTTTTATCCGAAAGACTCTTACAATGTGTCATTGAATTGAGCGAATATGGCTTTGCTGGTTTCTAAGGGTCTATCCTTTATGACTCCTGACGTGGTTATCCTTCGTACTGACAAAGAGTTGTGCCTGACTTGCTTGAGCCACTGAATGAAGAGTCCTACATGCATCTCTTTATTCCACTACAAAGACAAACTCTCTATAGCCATAGTCTAGCTATAGTCTTCGGTCCAATTTCCCTATAAATACCACTATCATCCCAACCATAGATAGATAGGTACTATCCACCAATTCTCCACTCAACTATACAAAACATAATCGCACTCAACCAACCCACCTCCTCCCAAAACCATCCACAAAAATGGCCATCCACGACCCCGTAACCTACAGCGTAGGCCCCTACACCAAACTCCACATCAACAAGCTCTCCACCAAACCCACCACCCGGATCCCAAACTACAACAAGAAACTCTTCGTCTGGGTGCCCGCCAAAGGCCTCTTCAACAACATGAACCACCTGACGAACGTCATGTCGATCATGATCTACAACGGACGGGGCGAGTTCACCGACGCGCTAGACGAGGAGCGGCACGGCGGCGTGTGGTTTTTCTTTTGGGGACAGGGGACGGAGAATGAGGAGAGGTTGAGGACGCTGGCTGTTGCTGGGTTGAATGAGTTGGCGAGGGAGGAGAGGGAGAGGGAGAGGGATGTGCTGGAGTATTAAATAGGTTTTTGTGTCTTTTTTTCACCTTTTTTTCTTCTTTGTTGCTTTTTTATACGGTATAGATGGATGGGTTGGAGTCGATGGTGGAAGTATACATACATAGATGGCGTTTGGGTCGTTTTATAGACATATATAGGTAGGTAGGTGGGTTAACGTAGTACCTAGGTACCTGTCTAGTATAGTTAGCTGACCAACCTGGCATTCTATCTATATATCTATCCTCAGACTCTCCCATCATCTATAGGGCATCACAAGTATAAACAAGTATAACTATATTGCCAATCAAAGCATATATCTAAACCCAGGCGACCTATCGCCCAACTTCGCCGCCTCGACCGGATCCACAGGCTCGTCAAGCGCGTCCCGCCGACGATTAATCCTCTGGTACGACAGCCGCAGGGCAACGACGGCAACCATGCCCACGGCGCAGAAGCCCAGCTCGAGTGCGTGGCCTAGGACGTAGCCTGGGGCGTCTTGTTGGCGGTAGAAGTTGGATGCCATGGCTGTTGTATGGGTAGGTTAGTGTTTGTTAAATGTATGTTTAGATTCGACATAAGATAGGGAAAGGAAAGAGAGGAGGAGATACCTCCGGATAAATTCCCCGCTCCAATATGCAGCGCCATACCCGCTGCGCGCTTGTAATCGCCTGCCAGGTTGACGCTGATCCAGGCGACGTTGCCGGGGAATGCGGCGTATATCCCTGTGACCATACACTTAGTACCCAGCAGAAAAATGATACAGGAGTGGCAAGAGGATGAACGCACCGGCAACAGCAACAAACACACCAAAATACACTACGCCAGGAACACCCCGGTTCGTCGACGCAAGGACAATAACAAACCCGATGGCAATGAGCGCCATGAAGAACAGCACGAACGGAGAGCGCTGGCGCCGCCGATCAGACAGCCACGCTGCCGCGACGGCGATCACAGCGGCCACGATATAGATAGGCACGGTGAGCAGCTGTGCCGTGGACGCTTTGTATCCGAGGTCTTTGATGATGGACGGTAGAAAGTACGAGATGCCGTATAGGGGACAGGTTATACCCCAGTACACTGTCTTCGTCAGCCCTGAATCGAGGCAGCGCAGCCCAGGAGGAGATAGCGGGGCGCATACTCAAAAGACCAACATAAATCTGCCAGTCCGTCAACGCATCCCACACATACTGCGAGCGGAACTTCTTCTCCTCGCTATCGGTAACAGCGCGGTTTGACTCTGCGCCGGCGGGCGCAGCAGCCGTCGTCTGGCCGCGCACAGAGCGCAGAACCCACTCTCTTTCCTCGTCTGTGAGGAACGTCGCTGTCTCGGGGGAATCGTGGATGGCAAAGGGGCCGATGAAGGCGACTACAACGGTGAGGAGGCCCTCGAGGATGAAGATCCAGCGCCAGCCTTCGTAGCCGCCGACTCCGTCCATTTTCTGTTGAAGAGGGGGGTTGGTTATATTATGCTCGAGCAGCTGGATAGAGGATCTTTGTGTGGATGGATGAGACATACGGCTATGGCGTAGGCTAGGATACCGGAGAAGGCACCGGCAATGCTGGCGGCGCTGAAGAAGAGGGCCTGGCGGTATTGCGCTTTGTGGCGGGGGTACCATTCGCTGATGTAGTACGTGACGCCGGGGTATAGGCCTGCTTCTGGGGTGTGTGTGAGTGACTATCTGGCGAGTTGGATCTCTAGATGGTATAGGGGGGATGCACGAACCGGCCACGCCGAGGAAGACACGAGCAGTCACCAGTCCAGCATAGGACTCCACGACGCCCATGAGGGTCTATATTTATATCGTATAGTCAGCTCGAATCGCTCTGAATACAAAGGAAAGAATAGAATGGATATCACCATGACAATCCCCCACGCAACCATAATCATCGGCAGCCACCGAGACGGTCTCAACTTCTTCAGTAGAAGATTACTTGGAATCTCAAACGCGGCGTAGGTGAAGAAGAACACCGTCACTATATCGATCAGCAACGCACCTATCCACCTTCTCGGTACATGAATCCATACAAGACCAACTATACTGCTGCCCCGTCATATGCTACAGAACATCAGCCCCGTTCTCATAGAATAATCGTATACATATACCAACTACTACATATATGCATGAAGACCTCAAAGAAAAGACAAAGAAAGCACTCACCAAATCATCCAACATCCCCTCAATCTTCGCATTACCAATATTTCCTCGATCCAGAAACGCCAGCAGGTACAAAACCGCCAGCATCGGAATCAACCGCAGGTCCATCTTGCGCAGGATCTTCTCCTCCATCTGCGGCGTGATATTGGATATGGATGGGGGGTCGGCATTGGGGGTGTCCGTCTCGGATGGGACGACGTGGGCGAGCTTTTCGCTGTCTTGTTCTTTTGAGGAATACATGGTTCCTGTGTGATAATGGGCATGAAGAAGACAAAAGACAGAATGTGGAGAGGGAAGAAAAAAAACATCAGGGATCAAGAAGAAGCGGGGAGAGCTAGTTTACCCCGGATTGCGGGGGAGCTTGGCGCCCAGACCCTTAGTCTTTCCCCTCGCGTCTAGACAGTTGGAGAGAAGTCGGGGTATCGGCTGGTGAATCGGCAGTCGGAGAAAGGCCGAGATGGTAGTTTACAATATGTAGTGGAAATCGTCAATAGTTATGTCATGTGGATGGATTATACTCATGTACAGGGATATCATATGCAACAAATGAAGTGAATAAGGTGACAATGCAAAATGGAGTCTACTGCGTCTTGCAGCTGGGACTCGTCCAATAATCTCGCTGTTCCTCCTCGCTATCCGAGTCGGGGCTTTGGGATCTCAATCCTTCGGCACCGTCGGTCTGCGCTGCCAAGGTCTGGGGTGGGAGTCCCGGCGGCTGCTGCAGGGGACTGGGGCCGTGTAGGCTTGTCCGCGGAGCTTGGGTCGATGGAGATCCTCCGTGGGCAGGGGACCGCTGGGGAGGACGGGTCATGCCTGCACTGGGCATGCTCGGAGAATCAGACGAGTAGGCAGTGTGCTCGTTCCGGGGCGGCGGAAAGGACGTATGACCCGCTGCTGGCGTCGACCAGGCGGGCCGATTCTTGAAGACGCTGGTGTCCGGGGTCAAAGCCGGTGGCCCGACATTGTGGGCGTGGGTCGGCACGGAGGATGGGACCGCCAGGGACTGCTGGCTGGGAAATGGTGGCGGGGCGTGTCGATTGGGAGGGGCGAATAACGCAGGGTAGGTTTGCGCCGCGAGAATGGGGGTTGGGCCCTCAGCCATCAATCGCCTCTGCCTTTCGATAATCCGCCGGGAGTACTCTTCGGGGTTGGTGCGCTTCAGACGCTCGTCATCCAGTTCCTCTTGAACACCTTTGGTCTCTTCCTCCGTCAGCCGCTCGTCGTCTTCCCGTCGGAACGTCTCTGTCAGGGCAATCTTCCGGATGGACCGTTCTTCCTCGTTCTGTTCCAATAAGATCTTATCCAACACGTGATCCTTCCCAATAAATTCGGTTATATCCTCCTGG
The DNA here is from genome assembly GCA_023619815.1 of Aspergillus neotritici. Lineage (NCBI taxonomy): Eukaryota > Fungi > Ascomycota > Eurotiomycetes > Eurotiales > Aspergillaceae > Aspergillus > Aspergillus neotritici. The sequence continues at coordinate 293,175 of JALZYL010000023.1, read as the reverse complement.
GGAACCTCCTTGACCGGGAAGAGATAGTCACCCGGGGATTTGGACGCCTGACGGATAGGATTCTTCTTGTCCACCACACGGAAGGCAAGCTGCGTCTTGAAGACGACATTGTTGTAGATGATCTCTTCAAACGTGCCTCCGGAGAGGAAGCGGTAGACGAAGACAGGTTTCTTCTGCCCAAGGCGATACGCACGTCCGACAGACTGTTGCTCCCACACCGGGTTGAACGCAAAGTCATAAATGATGACGCGGTTGGCGCCCGGGATGTTCAGGCCAAGGCCTCCCGCGCGGGTCGAAATCAGGTAAACATGCTGATCAGCTCCGGTATTGAAGTTCTTTGTTGCCATCTGGCGACTATGGACGGGGGTATTCCCATCCAGCCGGCAGTATTTTCGGTTCTGGAGCTTCAGCACGTGCTCGATGTAGTCGAGCGTGAGGAGGCTATGGGAAAACACCAAGACTTTGTCATTGACTCGCACCGATTCCTCAATGATCCGGTCCAGAATTTGGGCGCGATACGAGAGCCCCACGGCCTTCATGTCCGGGATGCTGGCAAAGAGTTTCTCCTGTTCCATGACGAGTTTCTCCGAGTCCGGAAGACCTGCCTGAGCGATTGGCTCGTCACCGGGAAGCTCCTCGACTTCGCGCAGCTTCTGGTCGAGTTTCCTCGCCTCGCTGGCTCGGTTCAGCAGCTTGTCACGGAAGCAGGCGGGGTGGTTGCAGCAGAGCGAAAGGATAGCCAGCCAAGACCACAGCTTGGCGTTCCCAATATCCCCCCTGCCCTGCAAGATAGTGTCTACGTACAAGTTGTACGCATCCGTTTGCACCTTGGTCAGCGGCACGGTCAGGACAAATTCCACCTTCGGCGGTAAATTGCCAGCCAGCACGGAGATGTCAGCCCGGTTGATCTTGGGGTTCAGGATCCCCTGGAGCACCTTGAGCTTAATGAGGGACTTTCGTCGCTCATGGCGTGAGCTGTCCAGGTAGAGGCCCTGCTCGATGGGTTCCACAAAATTGGCCTTGAACTCCACGAACTCCCCCAGATACCCCTTGGCAATCCAGTCGACCATCGTGTAGTAGTCAACCAGGTTGTTAGCGAGCGGGGACCCGGTTAATGCAATTCGACTTTTCGAGCGGAATTGCGTTGCAGCCCTGGCAGCAGCCGTTGCTCGGTTCTTCATCATGTGAGCCTCGTCTGCAACAACGATGTTGGGTCCTTCTAAGAGCCACTTGCAGACGTTCTTGTGGTCCTCCTCGGAGAGAGGAGGCAGTCTTTTTTCGGTCTTTTTGTTGAAGATCCAGGCGTGAAACATATGGTAGCTGATAATCAGGATGCCACCTTCCTGGTCCCATTCCGATATCAACTGCACTCTCTCTCGGGGAGGGATGGCGCTCGTAACCTTGCGTGTAAGTCCTATTTTCGAGTCCTGGGGAGCCCAAAGGATGAACTCCTCGAACCAGTTCTCAATCAGGGATGATGGACAGATGATCAGAGTCTGAGATCGGTGAAAAACTTCCGGGACCTGCTTTCGGACCTTTGGGTCAGTGGACGATGCGGCGGCAGCGATCGTGACCAATAATGCGATAACCTGCATGGTCTTCCCCAGGCCCATGGTGTGGGCAAGGAGACAGCCCTCCTGGGTCTCGTCCCTGATCAGCTCGCGCCACATGAACTGGATGCCATCCAGCTGGTGTGGTTTTACAACCCGGCCGATATGGGGATCCAGATAGATGACCGGGTCGTCAAAGCTGACAACCTGATGGGCGGGATCATCGTTACTGATGCCCATGTTGCCCATTTTCTTCTTCAACTTCTCTCTCTGTTCCTGTTGAACGGCAACACGCAGTTTGGCGCTGGCTTGGGTACTCTTCGCTGCCAAGCTTTCTTTGACTTCCCTTTTCCGCTTTTTGTGGGGGGTATCTGTAGATTCAGCGAGTTCCCTATCGGAGCTATCCGACGACTTTCGAGACGAGCTGGCGGCCTCTCCAGGTGTCTTCGACTTGCGCTGTGGCCTGACCCAATTCCGGTAGGCTTCCAGACGATTGCAAAGCTGGTCGAAGAACTCGGCGAAGCTATCCTTGAGCTCATCAATACTCCGCAAGATGTATTGCCGCCGAATGCCTTTGTGGAGCTGAGCACAGTTGACCCAGGAGATGTAGAAAGAGGCCGTTCGCATAATGACCAGGCTTGTGTTCTCGTCGACACCGGGGAACGTCTCCTGGCTTTGACACAGCATTTCCAGCGCATTATCCACATACTCCTGCATACGAGCCACGCCATATTTAGGGACCTCATCTGTCATGACCAACCGAAAGTTGTCAGCCAAGCTCCCGATGATCTTTGCTAACAGCCTGCAGCGGTCACGGCGCTCTTCGAGTTTCGACCAAGGTATCTCAAGAATCCCACTGAGATCGCTAAGATCCGGAAGAGGTGCATCTGCTTCACTGGCATTTTGCGGCTTTTTCAGCTGAGGAATAACTACCTGTACCCGGGATCCGGGTCTCGACACCGCCCTAGACACCGCAGGGCCCAGGTCAGGTGGAGGAGACACGGAGGGGGCCCTCTCAGCCTTAACGTGATTACCTGCCGTCTTGGATACTTTGTGTTGCACGGGATTGAGCGGCGGTGTTTCAATTTCCAGGTCTTCCTCGGCTGAGTCCATCGTAAGATCGATCAGGTCGCCCGCTGGTTGACTCGCCGCCGGGGGAGAGAAAGAGTCTCGGGCTGAAATGCGCTCTGGGGACGACGGCGACGAACTGCTGGCGAAGACGCGGTGCATTGAAGTCCGCCGCCGAATGCCGGAAGGGCTAATGAGGCCACCCTCACTGTCAGTTTCCGAAGAGGAACTTACAGACCTTGCTGGCGATGTGGGGATCTCGAGGAATGGCCCGGGACGGCTATCCGAGTCAGACCTGTCGATGAAATCATCAAGAGAATCACTTGACTCGTCTGTCTCCGAGTGGAGAGATTCCTCATCTGCGTTCCTCTGCTTTTTCTTAGGCGCGGGCCTTGGAGGAGCAGAGACCTTCGGAGGGCACTTCTCCTGCTGGAGGACACCAACCCGCCATTTCTGGCTCTGGATACTGAAAACGGTCTGCTCCATGCTTTGGCACTGCGTTTTCAGCTCCGACTCTGAACCATACTGACTTTTACAGATCTCTCTTTTTATCCCCGAGAGCCTTTTTTCGAGAAAGCCGATATCTCGAGTGATGGCCGCGATTTGCAGATCCACGCGCCCCTGTCGCCTGGCCTTCAGCCAGATCTTCCGGGCCTTTGGCTCTTGCCTGAGGCGGGCGGTTTGGTTCCACCTATTTTCGTAGTCGGAAATGCACTCCAGGATGACGGGGTCGACTTCGCTGGATGTCAGGCCCTTCTCCTCCTGGTCAGGGACTCCATCCTGGCGTTCATCGTCTATCTCCTCCCAGGTCTTCTCGTCATACTCCCCCTCGGAGCCCGATTCCCCATAAGCAGGTAAGACATCATCCTCTCCCTGAGGTGGATACCTCTGGGGGAGGATGTCGTATTGGTGGTTTTCGGCCGGATCGGTTTGACGGAACGGGCTAATATCTGACTTGCGCAAACCCGTCACCGCTGTGGCTCCCTGAAGTTTACGAAGCTCCGGCCATTTCTCTATGGGTTCCTTGGTGACGGTTACTTTTCCATCCTTCACCGTATACAAGGTGAACAGTCGGTTGCCCTTTGTCCCGGATAGCTTGTAGGGTATGATAGCCCATTGAACACAGTCACTACTCGACTTCAGCTTGATTCGCTTTTGTCTATAGAAGTAGGCAAGACGCTTGTTGACAGAAGTGCGCTGAGCAGGGAAACCAGATCCTAGAATAACAAACGAATCTTCGTTGTCACCCGGGTCGGGGGAGTGAAAGATCTCAGAGTTTGTAAGCTGGCCGGGTCCCATATACCATTCCTTGGCTAGGGTTCCGGGGGATTGAAACCCGCGTTTCCCGGGGGCGTCGGGCAATGAACCCAGATCTAGTTTTCGCCGTTTCTTGCCATGAGCGTCAACCACGATCTGTTCTTGACGGCGCGCGTTCACGGGGGGTGTGTTTTCTACCGTCCGATGTGATGTGGGCGACCCTAAGATCTGATCCCGCCGGTCAGCTTGCCGATCCCGGTTGCCAGACGGGGCTTTCTCGGGCGAAACCGTCTTCTCGCCCCTCACTTGTCTTGTCGGCTGTGCAAAGAGGGTTCGCGGGGTGACTGGATTTGTGTTCACGGACAGGGATGCAGAAGGAGTCACCGCGTCGGTCGGTGTCTGGACATGGCTCTTCGGAGTTACAGAGGGACCTAGAGGGTTGACGTGGGCAGGGGGCGGAGGCTGTTGGAAGACTGTAGGAGAGAAAACGGACAGGCGGCTTGAGGAATCAACGGCCGAGTCATCGAGCGGGCTGTGGCTGAGAGACTCCTGAAACTTGAAAGACCTCTTCTGCAGGTACCTTATGGCCATTGAGATGCAGCTCCGATGACCCAGGGCCCGCAGTCCCAGATCATCTCGCAGGGTATTCTTATCGACATCATGTAGGAGGACCTCGCCGGTGATGAAGTTCTCCCGGAGGGCGGCTTCGAAGGACACCGGGTCCGGACGAGGAGCTCGAGAGGCAGACCGGGACCATGGCGCCTCAGGACTATGGCAGAGGAAGTCGACCACGTTATCGACCGTCCAGTCGAGAGGGTCGCCACCGTCAACCTGCATTTCGTCTGGTGAGACGGGAGCATTAGCTTTTTGGTTACAAGTGAGGTGTTGGTGAATACTCACAGTGTCTACATAGATGAATCGATCAAGTCATGTGAAAGACCAGTAAGGTAAACACCAAGAATACAAACGCATCATAGAAGATTCAAGAGCTGAGAGAAGCAATCGGAGATGCGTCACTGCAGGTGAGGTGAAAACGAGAGGGGATCGATAAGAAATATTATCAAATAAGGCTTCCGATAAGATGTGGGGAGATGTAGGGCGGGGGAGGAAATGTAAACATGCCAGCAGAACCAAGCCACATGGAGCTCTGCAGGAACAGTTGCGGTGGAGATCTTCGCTTCCCAAAAACGCCGCCAAAGTGCGAACCCTTTTCCATTCTGCCGACCATCCAGGCGGTGGAAGGGACCAAATACGCGTCAGGCCACTCACCGCCTGGCGTAGCGTGTTGTGGATGTGATAAGATAAGGGAACATATACAACAAACGGGACAAACTAAACAAACATCGCTATGTCAGAAGTATATCGCCCTTACTAGACTTTCTTCCCATGGCATGGGAACTATAAAGCCTACAAGATGGTTTACCCAGTGGGCAAATGGCAGATATGTACGACTGACTCTGCACTTTTGTTTCTATCCCCGGAATTCAACAGGAGCTGCTTTGGTGCCCGTACGTGGTCCGACCTAGTTCAAGGGGACTGGGGCTATAAACACCAAAGCACCCCATGCCACATATTCCCATCGCAACTGAAGATAGTGGCCATCTTTTCATTGAATGACTGTAGTGTACGTAGGCTCGGGTTGCGCTGTGCGAGTAGACCTTCTCACTGTATGGAATCCCCTGTGATGGAAGGATTGCCTAGTTGACATGACCTAGATTTGGATGGCAGTGATGTACATGACATATCTACCTGGAACATGCTTATGACGGTCATTAAAGAACGGCCTAGGCCGATGAGGAAGCTGGACGGAGATAGATCACAAATTATATTAACCCCAGCGCGAGTGCCTTTAAGAAGCGCATATGGCGACTTTAGATAGAATCTGGAGAGTATGCCTCAGTGCATTACAGAAAAGACCAGTGACAACTAACACTTATGATAGTATCAATCAGTGGGTTTGCTATTCTAGTAAGCTACTCCAGGAACCCTCCAACAGAGGACTTTACCCAGTTTTTTCCTACCAGGAACCCACCAAGGGAGGTCTTTCCCAGTTCTGTTCCCAGGGACCTCCAACAGAAATATTAGCCCAGTTTTCCTACCAGAAATCCTCCAACAGAGGTCTCTGTCTAGTTGTCCTGCTTCTCCTCTTCCTTCTCCTCATCTTCCTTCTCCCCCTCCTTCTCCTCCTCCTTCTCCTCCTGCTTCTTCTCCTCCTGCTTCTTCTCCTCCTGCTTCTTCTCCTCCTGCTTCTTCTCCTCCTGCTTCTTCTCCTCCTGCTTCT